>JAWZYV010014638.1:0-72296 GCA_038373885.1 Cheiracanthium punctorium | reverse complement strand
CGTAGTGAGTCTGGGCCTGGGGTTCTAAAATAATTCGAATTTCGGAAAAAATCGCTTCGAGGTGTGTCGAGACCCGTCTTGGAGAATTTCCGTACAAAATTTGGTAGGTCTACGATCACCCGTTCCGGAGCTACGCGAGACACAGACAGACAGACAAACGGACAGTTTACACATTGCTTTATTTATATAGATACAAGAAGACATTTCCGACTCCGCAATGCTGTGCGATTCCGAACCGTCTTGGTCCACACTACCATGCTTTCTATTTTTGACAGATAGTTTAGGACCACCCTGTATATAAATACAGTGGACACTTGTTAATTCGAACTTGCGGTTAATTCGAACTAATCCAAAGCCCCCCCCCCCCCACAAAAAAAAGATGTATTGGAATTAATGGTGAAAATATCTCATTAATCCGAACTAAATTTTCATCACTTTGGTCAATTCAAACTAAAAATTTGGCACAAAAAAAAAAAAAAAAAAAAAAAAAATTCTCGTTCGACGGAGAAAATACTCGCTGTATTTATTATTTTATGTGCCACAGCCGTCTGGATTTCTTTTGCTTGTGGAGATGCACATGCCTGAATTCTTAGACTATTGCACTTCTGCTAAACTTTAGTGATTATTGTCCTACTGTTTGTCCACTTCTTATCAGTGCTTAGTGGACAAAGCTCCCAAACCTTGCTTGCTTCCTAGGATTCATTCATAACCCTCAATGAATTCTCACAAAACAGGACAAAAACCAGTCTTTCTTGGTTTTATATTGCTTTTCAAGTTTACGAAGTTTTTCATGAAACTGACTGAGAAATTTTTGTAAAATAGTATAGTATTGTGTAGAAAGGCAAAGTAACTTACTTTCTGCCAACTCTCACTTTCTCAAGACTTACCATGGCTTAGTGGTTATGCCACTGAAAATGGTAGATGGCCGAAGTGTGAAGGTCCCGGGTTCGGGTCTCATCGCGTGGCTGTCGATCTAACAGTCTGGAGTTTTGGTAGGTTTTCTCCAGATGCAATGTGAATACGCGTTAGAATCCGCTTAGAAAGTCCTCCTACCAAGGCACCCCCCTTTGGCAGATCGCCCTAGTGTAGCGTTGCCATAATCACACACAATCACAATCACAATCGCAGTCTACCACGCCGATTTCGCGGGATCAAATCCAGCTTCCGCCACACACTATCCCCAGCAGGATCCTAACCCATATTTAGGAGAAGTTTTGGGGAGAACCACCTCTTATGTAAATAAAATCTACCACCACTGGGATTCGAGCCCGAAACCACTAGGCTATGAATATTAAGTTTGAAACTACTTCGCAACGCCAGTTGCCGAAAATGTAAAAGTTGATGAAAAATTTTTTTGATTTGTTTGAAAAATAATTACAGACCTCCATTACTTTATTTCTTCAGGGCCGCCACAGCTCTAAATTCGGCAGTGGAAATAATTATCAAATAGGGAAAATCCGGGCCTCATACTGCATATTTTTTTGAATTTGTGTAAGAAATCCCAGGGCACATATACAGTAAAATAAATCATGCTGGGTCATTTAATGTAGAAAATAAAACATGTGTACTGCGACAAAAAAAAAGTATTTAAAAAAATAATATTTTTTAACAATTTTTTCTAAAACATTGCCATACGAGTGCGACGCCGTGCCTGTCATAAGAATAAAATGAAATAATGAATAAAAAATATTGAAATAAATATTCATTTCTGGACTACAGTGTCGTAGCCAGAAATTTTTCATATAGGGGGTGGGGGTGTACGATTACTGCAACTCACATATATGTATAAGTGTGTGTGATAAAGGACTGAAGAATATGCACTTTCTATGGCGAAAAATTCCTCACGGGGAGGCGATATGACCCCACTATCCCCCCCTGGCTACGCCACTGTTGGACTATAATTATCTATGCAATAACAAAAACAAACTAAATGAGTATAAAGTGACGTATTAGTAGGTTTAAATCAATATGAGTCTGCCGACTTAGTTCACTAATAAGTTAAATACTTCTTTTTAACTGAATTTTAATTGTTATTTCATCAGCAGCGTAACATCAGTGTATCTGAGAGAGGAAAAAAGCGAATTAGTGTTTGTTTTATTTATTTTATTCTTTTATAAAGTGTGGGCGTTTCTAATAAAATCCGTAAGCAAATAAAAAATTTATCTGGTTTATAGAAACAATATTTCGTTTAAACCAGAACGTTAAAATGCAAAATTATTAGAATTAGAATTAACGACTAATAACATGCCCAATTTGTGTAAAATGGAAAGGAAAGGAAAGTTAATAACACTTAATTAAATCCAGAAAATATACTCCAGAGTTACATAAATTCAGTAATACAAAAAATAAGACGTGGGGAGATAAATTAAAATTTTACTAAAAGCGGCATCCCGTGCGATAGAAACTGCGGCATGTATAGCAGAATGACAGTGCGTCAGGTATCCCATTTTGTACGGTACAGGCGTAACCACGGCTACCTAGATAGCCGTGGTTACGCTATCCGAGCTATCCGAGATAGCCGTGGCGTAACACACCGCAGTTGTCTGTCCTCGCAACGGAAAGTCGAGTAACCATATACACAGTACTTTATACAGGTGCTACACTTAGTTACGACTCCGAAATCATGCATGGATTCAGTAGTTCGCTTAAAAAAATCACTTAAGGGTAGCATGTTTAAAAGTTTGGATAGTGAAATCATGCGCTTATCTCAAAATAATCATTGTAGGGTTGCAGATAAGGGATTCCTGTTCCTGATATACACTACCTATGGAAATCCCACTGCAAACCTATACGGTGCCGTGCTCGTAGCGTACGTGCTCATAGCGTACACCCCATCAAGGGTGCTTGTAGCGTACATGTGGTGCTCGTAGCGTACATCTCCCCCTCCACCTGTTTCCGTTCTCACCACAGCAAATCCGACTAAATGTAGACCTACTTTAGTAGCGGCCATTTTAGTCCACAAAATCGTAGTTTAGAAAACAATAAAATATGGGGAAAAAACCACCTTCTTTAGCAAGAAAATTGAGTTGCTGGTCATCCTATTGCTGTTCTCTTGTTTAAAGGTGTGCAAGCAATCTGTGTACATAATGTATTATACTAGAAACCTCTTAAAATGATAAAAAACCATCATTTAAAAATATATTGCTATTTAAACTATTAATTTTTTCTATCTGTATAACTGCCTTCTTGCTGCGTTCCCGGCTGAAAATCAAGCTATCAGAAAGAAGAAAATGTAAAAGTGTACAGGCATTAGGCGGTTTTACGGGGGGGGGTAATTACCCCTCCCAGGATTTTGAAAACGAAAGTGAAAAAAATAATTCTGCATAGGAAATTCACAATCGCGAATTACAGAGCCCGAGACCGTCTCATTTTAGTAGGGGGGGGGGGGGAACAATTTTGATCGATGGGGTCGAAGATGCATGGTTATTACTTTTGGGATTTACATACTTCATCAATTATATGATTAATTAAACACTTATTTCACATTTGATGATTGATTAAACATTTTATTCACATATATGAAGTGTATTGTGCAGTCAAAGGTGACACTTTTCATCTCTATGTCCCCCGGTAGTAACTCCTTCTCTGAGGCACTGAGTTTATATAAATTATAAAATAAATGGGGGGGTTATATAAAATTATAAACCCCCTCCCAGACTGCAACTGTAAAACCACCCTTGTATACAGGTTCCCGCAAGATGAACAAAGAAGGGCGGAATGAATGCGTCGTAGGATTCCTAGAAATAATTGGGCGCCAAACAAAAATACATATGATTGTATATTGTATAAGATCTTTATAAGATATAAATTTATCTTATAAAGCTCAAAAAAATTATTTTTAACTTTTTGCATTATAATATGAATACTTTTTACTAATTTAATGGCAATTTGGTAAAGGGCTGAAGTATGTAGATCTAGGGTTCTGGCCTACAGCGCGACTGTTTTCAGTAGTTGTAACCTGAATAAGTGTTAGAACCCCTCAAAAAGTTCTCCGCTCAAGGTATGCCTTAATTAAGCAGGCAGCCCTCATGTAGATCTGCCTTAAACACAAAATCAAAATAACTCACATGATAACTTACACTGAAAGTAAAAAGTTTTATATTTTTAATATTAAATAAAAATCATTATTTCTTCCAGCCCTATACCCTATTAGAGAGGGTGTCTTACAAGCACTGACCTAGAGTTTTCTTTTTTAAATATTGATCTTAGACATATATAATTAATTAAAAACTTACTTTATAGTGTCGAATAAAATTTTCAGGAAATTAAATGTAAGTAAATACAAACTTTTACTTTTTATACAGCCCTCTTACCCAAATTCCCAATAAATAAAATATACTGCCTTGCATTAATGAGGTGATGTAGAAAGTTTAAGCTTTCTCATCAGAAGGCTTACAGATGTTCAATCAAAGTCTGTGAGGGGCAATAAGCTTTTCAATATCAAAAATAGTAAACATATAATTATTAAAACTATTCAAACAAAGCTAATTAACTATTAATTTTAATCACTATATATACCCAATATTTTACATTTTAAGAAATGAATTTTAAATCATTTTAAGCCAGTTTCCTTCAAAAGTCTTGCTGTTTTTTTTTTCAGCATTTAAAAAGTTGTCTAAAAACATTACAATTACACTAACATTTAATTTTAAAAAGATTTTTAAAAAGTTGTTTTTGACTTATTAATACCATAACTTAATTTTTAAAAAGGCATCTTTAAAATAAGAGTACCAATGTTTAAATTGATTATTTTCAGAAATAAAAATATTATATAAATGTATATACTTATAAATCTTCCTTATTTTAAAATTTATTATTTAAAAACAAAGAGCTAACAAGAAAAATTACCATGAATCAGAATAAACTCTTGCACTTATAAAAAGAAAACCAGTAATAATAATCCATAGCTCAACGCTAGGTCTCCTCAATCCGATCGAGCTGAGTAACGTATCAATTCAGTATGTTTGGGGGGGGGGGGAGGAGGGGGATTCTGGACACTGAAAGACATCGATATATGATTATTTTTAGAGGTGTTCCGGATATCCGTATCCGTATCCGTATCCACGGATGAAAAAATAAATATCCGGATCCGGATCCGCATTTTTTTAGCGGATCTTTTAACGATATTTCAGAATAAATGAAAGAAAGAAAACAGAATTATTTCGTTTTTATTTATTTATTTTTTTTATAATTAAACATAACGTGTTTATTTGCGTAATAGTCGACCTCGCATAATAGTTTCACCCCCGTTTTGAAGCAGACAAAATTTCTAAAAACATTTTTCCTCTAGAAAAGCCGCAGTCACGTATTCGACATTATGTCTATAAAAAAATATTACTATAATAAAAATATTACTAAACAGAAAAATGCCTCTTTTTGCGTCTGAGATACCTTTTGTTTTACTTTAATGTTTTATAGCCAGCACTGTTTTTAATATTTGAAGATCTATCCAGTATTCGAACATGCTAAAAGACATTCTGAAATATACACCGCTTGATACAATTTTTTATTTTAAACACTTCATTATAATTGGGGATCGGCCGTAAAAGAGTTCCTTAAAAAAAAAAAAAAAAAAAAAAAAAAAATTACAATGACCTTTTTCTTGACTTGATTTAAACTTCACCTTATTTGTTCAAAATAAATAGTAGTAATGAAATCTACGATTTTGTGGACTAAAATGGCCGCTACTAAAGTAGATCTATATTTAGCTGGATCTGCCTTTTTATTTCTTCTTTTCAATTATTACTGTGGTGAAAACAGGTGGCGGGGAAGATGTACGCTACGAGCACCACATGCACGCTACAAGCACGCTTGATGGGGTGTACGCTATGAGCACGTACGCTACGAGCACGGAACCACCTATACTGCCGGTTCCGTGCTCGTAGCGTACGTGCTCATAGCGTACACCTCATCAAAGGTGCTCGTAGCGTACATCTTCCCCGCCACCTGCTTTCACCACAGTAATAATTGAAAAGAAGAAATAAAAAGGCAAATTCGGCTAAATGTAGATCTACTTAAGTAGAGGCCATTTTAGTCCACAAAATCGTAGATTTCATTACTACTATTTATTTTCAACAAATAAGGTGAAATTTAAATCAAGCCAAACAGAAAGTCACTGTAAATTTTGTTTTTAAGGAACTGTTTTACGGCCGATTCCCAATTATAACGAAGTGTTAAAATAAAAAATTGTACCTAGCGGTGTATACTTCAGAATTTCTTTTAGCATGTTCGAATACTGGATAAAGCTTCAAATATTAAAAACAGTGCTGGCTATAAAACATTAAAATAAAACAAAAGGTATCTCAGACACCTCCCCACCCCCCAAAAAAAAAGAAAAAGAAAGGTGTTCTTGCAATTTGCATGAGGAGAGGGAAAGGCTTAGGAAAAAACATTGGTTAGATCAAAATTCATTATATACTAGCTGCGTGCCCGTTCTCCGCACGGTAGAGAACGAAACTTTTTCTTACATGTATAGTTCGAATTGATTCCAGAGATTTGGAATCTAAAAATAAGCAAAATGATTTGACTCTTGGCGTAAAGTTACTCATTACTTATTCGTAAAGTTAGTATAAGTACTGACCTGTGACCCTTGTTAATATTATGACGCAAAAAAATATGTCGGTGTCATTCACGATCAACATTTTCCTAAAATGTGATCATAACTACTTGTGACAAAACAGAATCTCCAAGAAAAAAGAAAGTTCTGTCTTTTCTGTTGAAACTACCACGGGATATATTAACGCGACCTAGAATTACTTAATGTTTTGTTAGCTGTGATGTAATACGGCTGTTGAAAAATGAATAGAAGACTTAGTTTCACAAAATATTTATTAATGCGGTATATTCTGGTTTGATCAATATTGCCTTATCGTATCTACTTACTATTAATTATACTATCTTTTACTGATACCAATACAATATATTGTCCTTTTGCAACCGTTAATGCTTAATTTAAAGAAACGGTCTAGATATTTGCCACGAATGTAGGCTTTTACTGTTTGGTGATTCTTTGCAATTTACGCATCAGCATAAACGATAATCATTTCAGTTTATGGTTGCCACTAAATCAGCTCTCCATAAATTTTTACGCATAATTCTTGTCAGATTGGCGTATTTAGCACCAGGGCCCTATTATCGCCGGCAAATCGGGACTTTGCCCAGGGGCCTCCGGCTTGAAATGGTCCCCAATTTCAAATGTTGTTCTTTTTTTACAAAAAAAATTATGAAAAATAAAACAAATTTCATAAATGGGGGGGACAAAATTCATCAATGCCCGGGGCCCCCTGTTGGTCATAATCAGGCCCTGTTTAATACCGCAATATATTTCCTGCTATTCAGGCCCGGACTGGCCAGTGTGTCCGACTGTCTGCAGACAGGTGGGCCCACCCTTCCTGCTGAGCGCGGGCCCCCAAACAAGATAAAAGAAAGAAAATTAAAAAAAAAGTGCTATACTGATAGCACTTGAATGAAGTTAGACACATAAAAAAAATTTTGCAGCTGCAATTGCGCCACAGAAGGCTTCAAAACACTTCATTTTAAATGTAGTTCTCAAAATTTTTTGAGTGAGGGTTCCCGAATGAACAAGGGATTAATTAATTTGAATGACGCATATTAATTAATAGATCAATATTTTATTAATGCATTAATTATCAATCATAATTAATTAATAATAACACCATACCTCCCCAATACCCCGAAAGTTAACACATTCTATTTATCAGTTGCACAATAACCCGGGCCCCCCCTTCTCTTGAGACGGGCGGGCCCCTCCCTCCCAGTCCGGGCCTGCTGCTATTCGAAAACGTGACCCGTTTAAAATCTCAATCGAAAATAATGCTGGATAATTCACGGGTAAAAAAACAGCATTCAATTATTTATCTGGCAACGTAAAGTAAAATATGGACTTCACGCGTGGCGTATGTTTTGCTTGTGGGTCCGTTATTCTGATTGAGTTTCGAAAGAGGTTTTAAACTTATGACATCAAAATCACGCACTTTTCACATGCGAGAACTCAGTTATTTTAAAGTAATTTTTTTTTTCAACTGGCAATTTTAATAATTGTTACTGTCTCCAAGACAACCAAAGCGCAAGATATCATACCGAAAATTTTAAGCTGCTGCTATTGAAATGAAAATAATTCTTTACTTAAAAATTCGTAAAAAATCTCCTAATTTATATTTTTCTCTGGTTTTCCTTTTAAAAGAGGGCGAAATGTATGCTCCGTCATTTGACAAAATATAAAAAAGTTATGACGGATAGAATTCAAGATGCAGCAATTTAAAAAAAATTTTACGAAAGTCAGCGTCAAATTTAATTTTATTTGAAAAATTCCCAAAAATCTGAAAATTATGTTACACAGTCCGAACAAACAATTTTTAAAAGAAAATTTTCTCCTCTATCCGATGATGTAAATTTCGTTTTCTTGTGAGTGCAATTACCGGCGTTATTACATATTAAGCGAGAAAAATCGCTAAAAATCGGACAAAACATAAAGTAAAACATTTTCTAATTCGAATTTCGAAAAAATCGCTCCGAGGCATGTTAGGATCTGTCCTAGTGAAGCCGTATGCAAAATTCGGTAGGTCTGCGACCAACCGTCTCGGCGCAATGCGATCGAGAGACGCGCGCAGAAACTCGGTGGTCACAAACTTACCTACCTACATAGCTACATACAATGTTTACTCTCGGATTTTATTATATACTAGCTGCGTACCCGTTCTCCGCACGGTAGGGAACAAAGCTTTTTCTTACATGTATAATTCGAATTGATTCCAGTAATGTGGAATCTAAAAATAAACAAAATGATTTGACTCTTGGCGTAAAGTTACTCATTAGTTATTCGTAAAGTTAGTATAAATACTGACCTGTGACCATTGTTAATATCATGACGGAAAAAACTGTGTCGGTGTCATTCACGATCAGAAAAGAAAAAAGCGTTACGGTTTGCAGTGAAAATTCCTAATTTTCAAAATGTCTCATTTCTGCATCATACTCTTTTTTTAGATTTAAGTTATGCCATTAATACCTTAGATACTACATGATGTGGAGAACCGTTTTATTTTATAATTAAATAGTTGTGTACCCGCTCTTCGCAAAGCAAGAGGAGAAAATTTTCCTAAAATGTGACCATAACTACTTGTGACAAAACAGAATCTCCAAGAAAAAAAAAGTTCAGATACTGTGTTTTCTGTGGAAACTACCGCGGGATATATTAACGCGACTTAAAATTATTTAATGTTTAGTTAGCTGTGATGTAAGACGGCTGTTGAAAAACGAAAAAAACGAATAGTTTCACGAAGTATTTATTAATGCAGTATATTGTGCTTTGATCAATATTGCCCTAGCATATCTACTAACTATTACTTATACTTTCTTTTACTGATACCAGTATATTTTCGTTTTTCCATCTTTAATGCTTAATTCAAAGAAACGGTTTAGATATTTGCTACGAATGTAGTCTTTTATTGTTTGGCGATTCTTTGCAATTTACGCATTAGCATAAACGATAATCGTTTCACTTTATCGTTGCCATTAAAACAGCTTTCCATACATTTTTATGCACAATTCTTGTCAGATTGACGTATTTAGCTCCGCAAAATATTTCTTGCAATTCGAAAATGTGTCCCGTTTAAAAACTCAATCGAAAATAATGCTGGGTAATTCATTGTTTAAAAAACAGCATTCGTTTCTTTTTCTGGCAACGTAATATAAAACATGGAATTATTTCGTAGTTGCGTGTGACTCCATTATTCTGATTGAGTTTCGAAAGGGGTTTTAAACTCGTTACACGAAAATGATGTAGATTTCGCATGCGAAAATCAGTTATTTTAAAGTAATTTTATTTATTTTTTTCAACTGGCAATTTTATTCATTGTTACTGTTTCCCAAGACAACCATAGCGGAAGATATCATACCGAAATCTTGAAGCAGCTTTTTTTGAAATAAAAATCCTTCTTTACATAAAAATTCGTAAAAAATCTCCTAATTTATATTTTTCCTCCGTTCTTCTTTTAAAAGTGGGCGAATTGTATGCTCCGTCTTTAGCCACAATATAAAAAAGTTATGACGGATAGAATTAAAGATGCAACGGTTTTAAAATTATTTTACGCAAACTTCGTCAAAAGAGAAATTATTTTTAAAAATTCCCCAAAAATCGGCAAAATATGTTACATAGTCAAAACAAACTGTTTTCGAAAGAAAATTTTCTCCTCTGTCCGATGATGCAAACATCGTTTTACTGCGAGTGCAATGACCGGTGTTATTACGTATTATGCAAGAAAAATCGCTAAAAATCGGACAAAACATAAAATAAAACCTTTTCTAATTCGAATTTCGAAAAAATCGCTCCGAGGCGTGTTAGGATCTATCCTAGTGAAGCCGTATGCAAAATTCGGTAGGTCTGCGACCAACCGTCTCGTCGCAATGCGATCGAGCGACGGGCGCAAAAAGATTGGTGGTCACAAACCTACCTACAAACCTAGCTACATACAATGTTTACTCTCGGATTTTATTATATATAAGATAAGATAAGATAAGACTAGCTGCGTGCCCGTTCTTCGTACGGTAGGAAACGAATATTTACTAAAATCTAATCGTAACTATCTATGCAAAAGCAAAATGTCAAAAAGTTCAAGTAGTCCTTTTGCTGAAACTACCGTGGAATATATTACGCAACGTAGGATTATGGTTTACTTAGTTATAAGACGATCGTTGAAAAATAATGAATATAACACTTTTAATTTCACGAAATACTTATTAACGTGGTATACTGTTCTTTAATCCATATTATCCAAACAAATCTACTATTACTACCAGAGATAAAAATGAGAATACTATCTATTACTTATATTAATATTATCTACCTTCGTTTCTCAGTTTTTAATGCTCAATTTAAAGAAACAGATTAGATATTTTAAATCAATGGTGTCTTTCTACTTTTTGGTAATTCTGTGAAATTTATGCATTGCCATTAAAACAGATCTCCATATATTTTTAAGCATAATTCTTGTCTGATTGGCGTATTTAGCACAGCAAAATATTTCATCTCGCAGTGGTGGAAAACATCCAAGCTGTACCAATTTAATTATTATTTAAATCCACCATGGTTCAGACCCATGAAAACATCAAACTGTGTAATCTCGAGGAACTATTTGGAATAGCTCAAATTGCGAATAAGGCGTTAAATCTTGTTGCAGAGTTTACGAATTTCAGACAACTTTTAATTTATGATGTCACGTTCTGACCAGGGTAGTCGAATTTAGTCATTTCGCGCAGTAGTTTTCAAACGGAGTAATATTGAAACATACGACGTTGAAAAAATCTCGCTTGCAACAGAACTATATTAAAATTAATTTGAGAGATATTGGGGTTATTCCTAGCTAATCTTTATTTCAAATATTTTCCGTATCCATTTTGCTAATGATGTAACTTTTCTGCAAGAGCTGCTTAAGTTGCTAAAATTAAAAAAAAAAGAGTATATCTAATATAGATAATACACCGCCAAAAGTCGTCCAAATTTGGCGACATTTTGCACGATTTTTGGGAAACTCGACTTTCCAAACACTTACGATTAAGATCATTACCAAGCATTTAAATAAATTTTAATGAATGAATAATTCAAACATTTATACCAAATTGAAATTCAATCGAATGCACCATTTAAACGCTTGCGCACTTTCAAGAATTGCTCACCATATGCCATTATGCCATAATATAAAAGAAATCTTTGTCGTAGCCCTGTAGAAAAACTATAAGTCCTATACACACCAAAATGAATACCGTTCTTCAAATGGTGATTTTATAACATATGTACCCAATATGAGCTCAATCGAAAGTACCGTTTAAACGCTAGCGCACTTTCAAGAATTTCCCCCCTTAGGCCATAATGTAAAAGAAATCTTTGTCGTAGCCCTGTAGGAAAACTATAAGTCCTATACACACCAAAATCAATACCGGACTTGCAACAATGGTTTATAATATATATACCCAATTTGAGCTCAATCGAATGTACCATTTAAACGCTAGCGCACTTTCAAGAATTCCCCCCGATAATCCATAATGTAAAAGAAATCTTTGCCGTAGCCCTGTAGGAAAGTATTGTCCTATACACGCCAAAATCAATACCGGTCTTGCGACGGTGGTTTATGACATATATACCCAATTTCAGCTCAATCGAATGCTCCAATCAGGAGCTATCGTGTTCACTCACATACACACAAACACACACACACATACACACACACATACATACATCTCGTAAAAATAGCATAAATGGATTCAGAAGACCTCAAAATGTGTAAAAACACCAAAATCTCGAAGTCGAATTTTTTCATGATTACAATACTTTCCTTACATGGTACATGTTCGGAAAGTAAAAATGCAAGTTTCCTTTCGTTATTATGGTTTCTGAAAAATCACAGAGCTCAAAAATCGCTATGGTTAACACGCGCATTAAACAAAATACTTTGAATTTTTTATAATAGTAATTTTTGCATCAAAACCTTTTAATGTAATTAGATTTCTAACTCATTTTCATGAGGTCAAAATGACATCATTCTCAGTTGCTATATCTAACATGAATTAGTGAAAGAAGAAAAAGAAAGATAAAACACGTTATTTTATTTTGTACAGCATCTGATAATCTGGATGGAAGTTTATTATTTCGTTCGTGGTGTAATTTTTTGTCAAAACTTGTTAACCAGGATTTTTAATGCATTTTTATAGTGACATAAAAATGACGTCAGTCTCATTAGAATTATTGAAAGTAATAAATAAGTAAATTTAACTTTGTTAACTATGCTCACAAATGTGCTGAAATCGGTTATTTGAATAGCTTTCTACCCTCAAAATTGCGAAAAATCGTAAAAAGTTAGAGAACACGGACGAACAAACAAACAAACATACTTTCGCATTTATATAATAGATTGCATGAAAACTTCGATTATTTTTAAAGAAGCGCAGATATGTTAATGTTCTATTTTTTTCATATTTAATGCCTTTTCATTTTTCGAGTTTTAAGAGATGTAGATATTAATGATTTCACTTAATGTTATATTTAATAACTTAAGTGGAAACAATGGATTCCGTTACTATGGAAACTGTAGCAATCTTTAAAATAGAACATGAAATGAATTATTCATGTTTATTTTGCTAGAATTGCCATATTGGCTTAATTAACGCCACAAATTGATGGTAAATAGCTAAAATGAATCATGAATTAAACTTAACAACAAAATTAAAAAATTTACCCGCAATCCTTACAATACCCACAATTTTTACCGGGCTGAAAAACCATTCTTATTCACCTCCAAAAGCAAAGAAAAAGAAAAGAATTCCGATTTTATTACACCTTGTTTGGTGGGATTAAAAAAAAAAATATCCAAGCATACGCTCATAATATCGACTCATTCCAATCGTGGAATGCAATTAGCAGCACAAAAGCGAGAACACACTCTATTAAACACAGCGTTACACTATATTGACTATACGATAAATATACTGAATATTTATCGCCAGCTTTGCTAAGAAAGGTAAAGTAGGAATCAACATACATTTTAATTTGTAAAGCAAAAAAAAAAAATTATTAGACAGTATTAGTTATATGCCATTCTAACAGTTACCAGAAAAAGAAATTTCCGTAGCACTGCTTTAACGAATAAGAATCGATGATTTTTTACACATTCGATCGCCAAAGTGCCAACATACACCATTTTGCGAGATTTTTTTCAAGGAATCATTCGAAGCATTGAAATAACGGCAACCAAAATGGGAAATAGTAATCTATCTTTCATATATGGTTTGATCGCCAAAGTACAACAGGCATCTACTTGAAAAGGAGCAGTATTTTAAATTATTAACTATGTGTTAATGCATTTTATTCATCGTTAACTATGATGTACAAAATGCGAGAATTTCAATGACCTTAAATTTGGCGGAATTTCCCCTCACTTTAATCAATTTACTTAATTTTGTGAAAATTCTCAAGTTAGATCGTTTAAATTCACCTTAATAACTGCATTATTTCTGCACTAATAACTGTTAAATTAAAAAATTAAAGCTAAACTCTAATAAAACCTACACTTGTTTTTAAAAATACTATTTCGGTACGCTCTCAGTAAATTGCGCCAAGCTTAAAACTGTGCAAATCGGTAGAACCTACTACTTTCTCAAAATCCCCAAATCAGCCATTTTCCCCCCTCCAAACTAAAAAATATACGTATTAGTCTCGGAAATCTCCCAATCCCTTTTCTTTTACACACAAAAAACATTGAATTCCTGCTCTGATTTCACATGCACGCAATACTTCAATTAAAAAATAACTTTGTAAATAATTTAAGCAGAAAAAAAATCATTATTTTTTATTTTTACTGCAGGAGTCTAAATAATTTAATAAAATAGCCAAACATGGCAACCTCGATGCTTATTTCTCACTTTCTTGACTACAGGGGTTACAATCACGGAATTGCGGAGAGCAAAAATTAGCGTTTTTGATGGGGTTTTTTATTAATATCTCCTAAACTAATTCGAATTTCAAAATTTAAATTAGCGGAGGTTCTTTCTCCAAATTTTCTGAATTCGTCGATACCTCGTTCGAAACTCAACTCCCAGCCGTTTAGGAGGAGATGATGTTATACACACACACACACACAGAGACAGACGCGCACAGTTTTAATAGTATAGATATCACATAACTCATAAGACAATTGCGCCATTATTAGATTCATGAAAGTCTCAGACGGTACATTACAAAAATTTTAAATACTTGTTAATATCGGTGCAGTGGCGGACTCTTTCAAGTACCAAGGAAGAGATGACATGATGTAATATTAATTATTAATAAAAATAATGAATATATTAATCATTTTATAATAACTTATTTAACAAATGCAATTAACGGAGTAACAACTGAATGATTAATAAAGTAATAATTAACAGTATCATAGGCGCACCCACGGAGGGGGCTATGGGGGCTAAAGCCCCCCAAAGTGACCCAAAGATTTAGATCTGAACCCCCCTAAACCCCCCTCCCCCGAAGATTTAGATCTGAAAAGCTTCGAACTAGAGATGGGGAAAATCGTTATTTTCAAAGAACAGTTGTTCACTGTTCCCGTTCTTTTTTAAAGAACAGTTCTTTTTCCTGTTCTTTTGAGAACAGTTTCTTTGATTTATCGTAGCTTTATTATGACTATTTTATTCAATTTAAAAATGAAAATATACGTCCTTTTTAACATGTATTATGCTTTAATACAATTGCAAAATGTTAAAAAAAAATTTGCAACCAACACACTGGCTTTCTTTAATCAAGTATATTAACAGTAATTTTTGGTAAAAATATTTTAATTATATTAACGTTCTATAATATAGTGTTAAATATGCACATATTTCTAAAATCAAAATTTTTTCTGTGCTTTCTATTAACTTTTGTTATCCTTAGTCATAGCATGTATGTAAAAAGAAATAGAAAAACTTCAATTCTAGAGAGAATTATTTAGGCCAGGCCTAATTTTCGATTACTTACCTGAGTGATACAATATTTGCTTACATTAGTAAACAATATTTGAGTCTGACAGCTCCTAAAATGACATAATATTCATAACTGTTTATTTTGATTAGACTATATTGCACAAAGCTTTGGAAGCAGCGCAATCAATAACTTTAAAATCCGTACAAACAAAAGATTTTTTTTCTATCCATGAGGAAAATCTATCCAAACATAAACATAACTAAGAGTTGTACTAGTAACAGCGCAAAGGAATGATCTGTTTCAACTAATCCTTGAACGGTCTCATACAATATGCCACGTGACTGCATACCCCTTTTGTTTTAGTTTTTTCTTCTTCAGCACTACTGCAGAAAAAGAGCCGGACGCACAAGAGGAGCGACCGTTGAAGCTGAACATCTGCAATGAAATCCTCCACCCCCTCCTTTCCTAGCCATTCCCAGTCCCATAGGCGTAGAGTTATATGGGCCCGTGGGGCTCGAGCCCCCCCAATAAATTGTGAATAGGGGCTGAGCCCACCCAATAATTGACCACTAAATACAGAAAACTAATTTATACTGACATAAAAAAAAGTATTTTACGCCATTTACAAACGTTTAAAAAAAACCTTTACTTGTACTTTTAAAAATTCTTTTGGTTTCAATCATGATTTAGTATTCATTGTGACGCCATGTAACACACAATGTTACTAATAAGCTGCCCTCGCCAGGCTCTGGTTAATTAAAATCAGATTATGCAATGTAAAGTATGTAATGAAGAAAAGTTCAGATGTGTCTAAAATGCACTTTCTCATCGAAAATGTTTTTTTTTTCCTATTGGATTTTTTTCTTTGCTTCTATTTTTAACTTATAACATGGCAGAAAGATACTAACATGGATACTTACCTTACATAGGTGTAGAATTCTATGGACCCATAGAGCCACTTTATGGGCGCCTCCAATAATTTACACTTATACATAGTAAGTCATAGCTGCCAACTACTACGGAATATAATTAACCACTTTTTGTAAACAGTATATTTTTTAATTATTTTTTTCAAAATAGTCACCAGCTCGAGCGCACAGCACAAAAATTTTGCTATATTTTAAGCCGAAAAATCATGTAGAAAAAGTGGTTAATTCTATTCCGTACTAGTTGGCAGTTAAGAGTAAGTTATATGTACGTGAATCAGTGGCGTAGCCAGAAATTTTTCATGGGGAAGGGGGTGGGTACGACTTCTGCAACTCACATATATGTATACGATACTGGTGTATGATAAGGGAGTGAGGAATATACATTTTGTATGGCAAAAAATTCCTTATGGGGGGGTATAACCCCCCCTTGGCTACTCCACTGACGTGAATATATGTGGTTGTGGGGCCCGGCCCCCCCAATAATTTTGAAAACTTTACGCTTATGCCCAGTCCACATCATAAATTTCATGATAAAGCGAAAGTAACGCAAGACTTTGACCCTGGATAATGTGCCAGGGGGTCGTCGGGAAGTACGTTACCTCGGGCACATAATATCCACATTATCACAATGCACCTAAGTAACGCAAGCTTTGACCCTATAGTCGTATCTCTTGGAGGAATGGGAGGGGGGGCTTGTAGAAGTTTTTTTCGGACTTTCAAACATTTTAATACAAAAATAATAATGATAAAAAAACTCAAAATACTATAAGAATGTTCACTATAACGAAAGCTGGAGAGAGAGCACCCCCTCAAGGCCGTACCCAGGGGGTCTGGTCCCCCCTCCCCCCGAAATTTGAAATTTTGTTAACAAAATAATAAAGTTGAAGTCTTTGTGAAAAATTCAGCCTTTTTCTTTCGTTTGGTCCCCCTCCGAAATTTTTGTCTGGATAAATTTTTTTCTGGATACGGCCCTGACCCTTTGTCCCCTATCTAAGCACTCATGCAAGACCGTACCCAAGGGGGTGAATCAGAAAGTCTGCCCCCCCCCAATTTAAAATGTTGTTAACAAAATAATAATGATGAAGTCGTTTGCTGAAAAATTCAGCCTTTCCTCTTAAAAAATATATATTGTTCCAGGTCTAGCTCCAAGAGGTTATGGATCTGGCTCGGGTTTAAAAAAATTCTTCTTTGGCTACAACTACAAATAAAAATATATGTATCGGGCTCCAGCTTAAAAGATATGGCCTTTAGTACAAACGACAAACATTTTTAGCTCTAATTCAAATAAAATATTAAATAAGTCCATCTCAAGTAAAAAAAAAAAAAAAAAAAAAAAAATCCTTGTGTTGCCTTCAGGTTAAAAAATACACGGCGTGGATCTGCCCATTTCCAATGGGGGAGCCCACAAAATAGTCGATACGCTCTTAGAGCTTAAAAAAGAAAAAAAATTTGTACAGTTTCAGCTTTAAAAGTACATGCTCCAGCTTAAAAATTAAAGACATTCCGTTTAAAAAGCTGTAAGTATCAGGCTCAGTATTGCTCCGACTCCGATTTAAGAAAATGAATACGACTTTGGCATATAAAATTACATGGCTCCGAAAATCCAGCTTAAATGGCTTCAGACCTGGGCCATACTTAGACAAAAATTTCAGGATATATCCCCCACACCCAATTTTCAACTTATGTAGCAAGATTTTAAATTTTTTTAACTATTGCGAAAACATTTCATTCATTTATACATCACTGCAATTCATACACCTCACCATCCCCACCCCCACCCCCCCAAAAAAAATTCTGGCTACGTCCCTGTATAAATACACCATATACATATAATATAATAACGTCGAGGGAGAGACGTCCAAACCCATAGGACCCCCCCCCCACTTTCTAAGTACGGCCTGACTCCAAGTCTACAACTTAGACCCTGTATTCAGCTCAGAACGGAATTAAAGCAAAAGAAACAGATCAAAAGAACACCTTTCACCCCGTTCACCAGAGAAACCTTCGTTTACTCTCGCTTCCCAAAAGAACACCAGCTCTCTCCGTTTCTTCGAAAAGAACACCTAGCTCTCCGTTCTTTCTCCGTTCCGCGAAAGAACGCTGAACTAGGTTGTTCCAGCTCCCAGTTCGTGATCAAAGAACTGGTTCTTTTTCAGCCAATAGGAGAGGTTTCCTTGGAACAGGTTCTTTTTCAGCCGAAAGGAGATGGCTGAGAGATTATGAAGGGAAGGCGCGTTTTATATGGAGATAGTGTAATGCTTATATTATTGTTTGACGTTGATACAATATTTTTTTTTTCGATTTATTTGTGTTTCAGACTATCATTTTGTTTATTATTAAATTTTTTACTTTGATTGAAATTGAGTAGTTTGGCTGGAATAATAAAAATTGACGAATTGTTTTCCTGTGAGTGCATTTCGTATTGAACATATAAGAAAGTTTCTTATTCTTAGCCCGGGTCCACTCTAAAATTATGGTAGGTTGGGCTAAAAGTTCTATCCCCCCCCCCCCCAGATAATCATCATCGTTATCATTATTTCTCAAAATAGCTAAGATTCTGCAATTACTTAGAATTTGATAAAGCTAAAATTGTGAACTTCTGTCCCCACCATCAGATACGTAGCCAAGGTGTGAACAGGAGAGGGGTTAGGAGGGGGGGGATGAAGGGGTCTGGTCCCCCAGAATTTAAATTTTTCTTAGCAAAAAATATTAATCACGCCTTTTAATGAGAAATTTCACCTTTAAGGCATTTTCCAAAATTTATTTTTACAACGATCTTGCCTGCCATAAAATTTTGAAGTGTCGGACCTTAATGAACTGAGAACATGTTTTTGCCGTGATCACTGAACAGGGTGTTCCCGTTCTTTCTTGAGAACAGGTTCAAAGGAACAGGATGTTCATTCTTTCCCCATCTCTACTTCGAACATTGTTACAAAAGAATTAAAATTGTTTATGTTTTAAAAATTGTCTTCATATGTTTTAAAAATTGTCTTAAAATACTTTTAAAAAGGACGTTGGTTTTTAAATATTTGCAGTTAGTGTGATACGTGCACTAAAGAAATTTTTTACAATAGTGTTTAATACAGTGATTTTTGGTTACAGTGTCAATGAAAATATCACATAATTGTTTATGATTTTATAACATGGTACGTTGATTGTGGACTTGTGTTCTACGGGCGATTGATACAGAAAATTTTGACGTTATAAGGGAATTATAACTATAATCAAAGTCACTATAACTGAATTCAAAATATTGTTTTTCATTAAAGTATTTGTAGGTCTACCCCCTTATACTAAAATCCTGGGTGCGCCACTGAACAGTATTGTGTTCGCTGTCATTATTGAAAATAAGCAAACCAAGGAAAACGTACCCCTTCTCTGACCAGTGTTGCTTCCCAGAATAGGTCTCCCACTCCTGGTAAAAAAACTGGTCACAGAAGATCTTTGCCTGTTGTGTATTTTCTATGATGACAGCAAATAGGATAAACACAGACACAAAAGCCTGTGAAAATCCATAGCAACTCGTTATGGATTTTAAGATCCTCCTACTAAAATGAGACGGGCTCTGTAATTCGCGATTGTGAATTTCCTATACAGAATTATTTTTCATTTTCGTTTTCAAAATCCTGGGAGGGGTAATTAATCCCATTACCCCCCCCCCCTTAAACCGCTAATGCCTATACACTTTTACATTTTCTATTTTCTTATAGCTTGACTCTCTTGACTGTCAGCTGGGAACGCAGCAAGACGAAGGTTTTTGTATAGATAGAAAAATTAATAGTTTAAATAGCAATATATTTTTAAATGATGCTTTTATTATCATTTTAAGAGGTTTCTAGTATAATACATTATGTACACAGATTGCTTACACACCTTTAAACAAGAGAACAACAACGTTAAACGATCAGTATGCCCAAAATCCTCATTGCTTTCAATAGGATGACCAGCAACTCAATTTTCTTGCAATAGAAGATGTTTTTTTTTTTTTCTCCCATACATTATTGTTTTCTAAACTACGATTTTGTGGACTAAAATGGCCGCTACTAAAGTAGGTCTACATTTAGTCGGATTTTCTGTGGTGGAAACGAAAACAGGTGGCGAGGGAGATGTACGCTACGAGCACCATATGTACGCTAGAAGCACCCTTAGTGGGGTGTACGCTATGAGCACGTACGCTACGATCACGACACCATGCTGCTTCGAGGGACTGCTATCTATCGGCAACTACCAGAAATACTAAGGGAGCGGCATATGTAGTAATCGGCATATGTCCCGGATGTGGCGACTCTCCCTCAGTTACCCTATATTCACGTATAAATTGCCAAAGAATCCCCTGAGAATGAAAAGTCGCCATTGGTGGAGAGTATTCAAATAACTTGCTGCGAAATAGTTTTCGAGATATTTATTAATTTTCAAAATTTAATGTAGAAAATAAAGAGAAACAAAAAAATTGTCACTCAAACAATGTTTGCGCATGACCCGGAGAAGTTTATTGAGCTGCTACGTGGCAATCGAACGACAAGTCTGAAAGTATATAAGAAGTATATTTAGAATATGCCTAGTGAATATTGTGAAACACTTTAGTAGGCAATTTTAATATAGATTTCAATTCTAAAAAAGTGTTTTATGGAACAAGGAAGATAAATAAGGAACACTCATGGATTATGCACACTTTTCAACCAGTATTTTTAAAGCTGAAGTATAGTTATAATATGCCTGACGAAGATTGTGAACCATTTTTTGTAGGCGATTTTAATACAGATTTCATTCTGAAAAATGTTTTATGGAGTAGGGAAGACAAATACGGTACACTCATAGATTATGACACGCTTTTCAAACAGTATTTATAAAGGTGAAGTATAGTTAGCATAGGCCTGACGAAGATCGTTAAACAGTTTTTGTAGGCAATTTTAATTTAGATTTCAATCCTCGAAAGTTTTTTTTTTTTTCCTCAAAAGACAAACGTGGCACACATATGGATTACTATGCATGTCCCACTTCAGAAATATAATTATAATTATAATTATGTAATAAAAAACGTTTTAGTACATTTCTTGTTAAGGTTTATGAAGAATTGTTACCCAAAGTGTATTTTTCGACCCAATAAATTTGTGGAGAGGGGAGATGGTAGAACGCATGCTTAAAGCAGCACGAAGTTTTCAGAATGTGTTGTTGAAAGTTGTGATTTACGAAAAGTATATATTTTAGAGATTTGTGATAGAGATGAGTTCGGGCTCATTTTTTTGAAGCCCGAGCCCGAGGACTTTTAATCCGAGCCCGAGCAATATTATTTAAGTCGGAGCCCGAGCCCGCCCGGGCCCGAAATTTCAGCTGAAGATAAATAAATTTCAGTTACTTCATTGATACAATACATCATACAATCATACATTGATACAATACAACATCATACATTGATACAATCATTGATAAATTTTGTCGTTTGTGCAAATTAAAGACAAATGTAGTTGCAAACTCTTAATGCACTTTCTAATTCTTTATATCCATGTTTATCAAATAATAACAATAATGCTTCAATTTTTAACACTTTCCAACAAGGTTGAAAAGTGTTTTTGATTTCGGTTTGTCTGCCTGTCCGTCCGTCTTTCCGTCTGTCCGTCAGTCCGTGCTCCCGTAAATATGCATCGATTTCGACGAAATTTAAATATGTTATTCTTATGTACAGTACCATGTACACTATTGAAAATGGTCTATGTAGCATTTATAGTTTTTGTACAGGAGCACTCAAAATATTCCCAATACATTGCGCTCTATGGGAAGATTTTTTTTTAAGCGTATCATCCTTACTATATAGTTGCGTGGATCCCTGACTTCAAGATAAAGCTTTTTCCACCATTACTGCAAAACATTGCAATGTCAAGGACTAATAATTTCTACACCGCTACTAAGCCTAATAATTTCTACACCGTTCGTACGATCCGCTTGAAAATTTTCATAATTATGTATAAAAATATAGAAAACAATCTGCGCTACTTTAAAAATCTGAAAATCCACCCGTTCTCTCATTTTAAAGCGATTTTTCCCTATTTTCAGCAACATTTCATTTCCGAGAGTCAAAAAAGTTAATCATTTGCGTAACAAAATTAGCTATTGCAAATGACAATGACTTCATTTTGACGTCATATTTAACAGCTTTTTCCAGATTTATAAGTTTATTTATTTATTTCATTTTTTAATAAAATGATTTCCTCCGGATGTTCACATCAAAACGAAATCTTTCAAATACGAAGAGTTTCCGCACGTTACCAGAAATGCATTAAATTCGATTTGGGTATCCTAACTAATATTATATATGCGAAAGTGAGTTTGTTTGTTTGTTTGTTTGTTTATGACGCTTTCACGCCTAAACCGCTGAATCGATTAGGATGCATTTCGGTTTAGATATAGATGGGACCCTGGAGTTGGTTATAGGCTACTTAGAATTTTAGATTTTCAATTACTTTTTTAATTATTAATTAAAAACCGTTTTTACGGTGCCATGCTTGGCGAATTTCGCCCGTATCATATGATTCATGTTTTGAGCTAACAAGAATGCTATTACTTCAATAAAGAAGCAAGTGCATCTGAAAAACATTAAATAATACGGAAATTATGCCAGTTTTATGCCAAATATATCTATCTATAATAATAAAAATGAATGTTCTCCAGACAAATCTACAGAGCTTTGAAAATTTGAGCATGCCTGGACCCATGACATCGGTAATGTGTACCTGAGGCTCGGAAATTTTAATTACTTTTCTAACTATTAATTAAAAACCGTTTTATCGCCCGCACAAAATGAGTTATGCTTTTGAAATAAAGCAGAAATTCTATTTGCAAAATCAGATGCATTTGAAAAACATAAATAAGTATGGAAATTATGCTGATTTTACGCCAAATTAAAAAGCATAAATAAAGAAAAGTGTACTTCGAAAGAGAAGTGAAGAAAAAGAAAATAAGGAAAAGTGTACTAAAGAAGTCCGGTAACGGTAGTATCCAGCCGTATTATCCCGGCGGTCCGCCAAGACGAGCGATTTTTTGCAGAGATAAATGCCGGGCACATGAAATTATTAATGGTTTTGAATACGATTGGCAACAGTTAGGCAACTCATTTGACGAAAAAACAGTTTGGCGGGAATGACCGCCGGGATAATAGGTAAGTACCAAGAAAAGTCCAGATGTGTTTCTTAAAGTTCGTAAATTTCCAAATCCTATAAATAATATAAATGTGTACGTTTATGTGTTTGGATGTTTTTGACTGAATCACACAAAAATGGTTGGAAAAATTTGTAATGAAGATAGCTTATGCCCTGGATTAACATACAGGCAACCTTTCAAGCATACAGCATAAATAATTCTTACACAAAGACACTCAAAATAATGCTAATGCATTGCGCTCTGTGGAAATTTTGGGTAAAATCATACAAGACGGTGCCCCTCATGTAAACACGGCGATAGCCGCTGGAGCTTGGCGATCGCCAAGTGCGAGCGCTACGAATCTTGGCGCCAAGCTCCAGCAATGGCGCCAAGCCACCCTGGCGACCGCCAAGCTTCAACGGCTATCGCCTTCTTGTGACGAATAAACACAAGTATTTACCACTACAAGTTTTACAAAGAAACAGAAATTCTAAGTAAATGACACTATATAAAACAATCAAATCCACAACAAAACATTAGAAAAAGTAGATTAAACAAGCACTTACCTCACCTTTCCCACCTCATTTTTTAATGGAAGGACCGGGAACATCCATTACAACGATGAAATTCCCCAAGACGAAATAAAGACGAAATTCCCCGAGACGCTCACTAACTTACGATAAAGGGTCCGTAAAACGGAATCAAAAACACAAGGAAAATCCAACACAAACTTATTCCACTCAGAATCAAAGAACACCAAACTTCAATCTTCCTGCAATTAACACTAAATGCAGATTCTATACTTCAAATGCACCGCGTTTAATTTTCAGAATTGCCAGTCAAATTCTGATTTAATAAAAAAAAAAAAAAACGATTTTCCAGACCAACATGTGATAAAAAATCCAGACGATTTTCAAGTTTATGACGTCAGCTTTACATATGTTCTCCAAGGGCGGAACCAGAAACTCTTTCGGAGGAGTGCGAAAATTGCGAATATTCATTTTATCTAGTGTAAAGCATGCTAAATATTGGTAAAAGCCCCATTTATGTAGTGTAAAAACATTTTTCTTGGAGGGGGCGCGCGCCCCTCTGCGACACCCCCAAAAAAACATCAGTGGGTCCGGACGGGACCCTCTTCGAGATCCAAAAGAAACATCAGTGGGTCCGGGTGGGCCCCTCTGCGAGACCCAAAAAAAACATCAGTGGGTCCGGGCGGATACCCTCTGCGAGATCGCAAAAAAAACATCAGTGGGTCCGGCCACCGCCTCAAGGGGGCCCACTCGAAAATATGCTAACGCGGGCCCCTCTGCGAGACCCAAAAAAAAAACATCTCTGGGTCCGGCCACCGCCTCAAAAGGGCTCCCTCGAAAATATGCTAACGCGGGCCCCTCTGCGAGACCCAAAAAAAACATCAGTGGGTCCGGGCAGGCCCCTCTGCGAGACCCAAAAAAAACATCAGTGGGTCCGGGCGGGCCCCTCTGCGAGATCCAAAAAAAACATCAGTGGGTCCGGCCACCGCCTCAAAAGGGCCCCCCTCAAAAATATGCTAACGCGGGCCCCTCTGCGAGACACAAAAAAACATCAGTGGGTCCGGCCACCGCCTCAAAAGGGCCCCCTCGAAAATATGCTAACGCGGGCCCCTCTGCGAGACCCAAAAAAAACATCAGTGGGTCCGGGCGGGCCCCTCTGCGAGATCAAAAAAACATCAGTGGGTCCGGCCACCGCCTCAAAAGGGCCCCCTCGAAAATATGCTAACGCGGGCCCCTCTGCGAGATCCAAAAAAACATCAGTGGGTCCGGGAGGGCCCCTCTTCGAGATCCAAATGAAACATCAGAGGGTCCGGGTGGGCCCCTCTGTGACACCCAAAAAAAAACATCAGTGGGTCCGGTCACCGCCTCAAAAGGGCCCCCTCGAAAATATGCTAACGCGGGCCCCTCTACGAGACCCAAAAAAAAACAGTGGGTCCGAGCGAGCCCCTCTGCGAGATCCAAAAAAAACATCAGTGGGTCCGGCCACCGCCTCAAAAGGGCCCCCTTGAAAATATGCTAACGCGGGCCCCTCTGCGAGATCCAAAAAAACATTAGTGGGCCCGGGCGGGCCCCTCTTCGAGATCCGAAAGAAACATCAGTGGGTCCGGGTGGGCCCCTCTGCGAGACCCAAAAAAAACATCAGTGGGTCCGGGCGGGCCCCTCTGCGAGATCCAAAAAAAACATCAGTGGGTCTGGCCACCGCCTCAAGGGGGCCCCCTCGAAAATATGCTAACGCGGGCCCCTCTGCGAGACCCCAAAAAAAACATCAGTGGGTCCGGCCATCGCCTCAAAAGGGCCCCCTCGAAAATATGCTAACGCGGGCCCCTCTGCGAGACCCAAAAA
The DNA here is from genome assembly GCA_038373885.1 of Cheiracanthium punctorium. Classification (NCBI taxonomy): domain Eukaryota; kingdom Metazoa; phylum Arthropoda; class Arachnida; order Araneae; family Cheiracanthiidae; genus Cheiracanthium; species Cheiracanthium punctorium. The sequence goes on along the minus strand of JAWZYV010014638.1, from coordinate 46,398 downwards.
AAAACATTAGTACAAGTTGAAGCAAATTAGAATAGTAGACGAAAGAACAGGAAAAAACGAAATAACAATAACGCATGCGCACAACGCAAATTAACAGCTTAGTGACGTCAAATTGAGCAAGCGAATTCGTTACATTCATCAATACATACATTCGAAAATATGCTAATGTGGGCCTCTCTGCGAGACCGAAAAAAAAAAGCATTAGTACAAGTTGAAGCAAATTAGAATAGTAGACGAAAGAACAGGAAAAAACGAAAAATAACAATAACGCATGCGCACAACGCAAATTAACAGCTTAGTGACGTCAAATTGAGCAAGCGAATTCCTTACATTTATCTGCTTACGTCACACAGTAGCTAGATTAAAAAACAACTATTACGCATTCCCGAAAGTGCAAGAAATTTCGCATATTTCAATAGTTCTAAATTATCCAATTTACAATATTTGACGCATTATCATTCCTTCAAAAAAAAAACGTCGCCAAGCACTAAACATTTCTTTATGGTTGCCAGTCAAACAACCATCGGCAGGGTACTTTACTAACGTTGAACATCGCTCACGATGTCGCCAGAACCAAGGGGCACCGGATACGGAACATAGACCAAATTTTGTAGCAACTAAATCGATTTTAAAACTTTCTTCACTGATTGAAAGTCCTAGGCCTATATGGTCCTAGGCCTATAGGGTCCTGGGCGTATATGGAGAATTCCTCTGTGTGGAATTTTCTAAGGGATCCTAGCCCGTATTTTCGCGAGGTTTTTGAAAAAAACACGGAAAACTGCGAGCGGCTAGGTCGACAGGCGCGACCGGTGTTTGAACCTGGCACCTCCCGCCTTCCAGGTTTGAGAGCAGACCCTCTTAGACACTGGGGGGACCCTGAGTGTTATAGGCTACCTTTTATGCATATATCACAAATAGTTCTTTTACAGAGATACTCATAAGAATTACATTACGCTCTATGTGTATCTCTGCAAGTACTGAACCGATTCTAAAACGTTTTTCACTGATAGTAAGCTACACTATTCTTGAGTATTATAGGCTAAAATTAATGCATGTAGCGCAAATAGTTCCTTTACAGGAACACTCAAAATAATTCTAATACATTACGCTCTATGGGTATCTCAGTAACTGTAGAACCGATTCTAAAACTTTTTCGCTAATAGAACGCTGCATTATTCCTGATTAACATAGGCTAAAATTCATGCATATAGCATAAATATTTCTTTTACAAGATCACTCAAAACAGTTCGCAAATACTGTCGTAACAGTCTCTGTTCGCCAAATGCCTGAAAAAAATCTAAATTTAGTAATTTTACATACTCTGTTATTTTAAATAAAGTATACTACCATTACACTTCATTTACACACTTCATTTTCAGTGGACCATTATACTTCATTTAAAATAAGCAAATAATATTTAAATGCAGTTTCTTTAGTCGCAAACATATTTGTTATTCACACATGCTTCGTTTCTCTCGGGACCTAATTCTAAAGCCGACGCGGACGAAGTCGCGGGTAGCCGCTAGTATATAATAAAAATTGAGTACGAAGTAATTTATTGTAGGTGGACGAAGATGAAATATATTGAGTGTAGACATGCTTTCGTTCAATGTTATTTTTTCCAGCGCCCGTTGCAATTGCTTCACAGCGGTCTTTGACTTCTAGTTTTAGAGAAATTCTGCTATTTGAAATTAAACAAAATTGATTAGATTTTAGCGAGTGGAAAATTAATTTTAGACACCCTTCAAAGAATAAATTTCTCACTCTGCGTGTTCGTCCGATATCGTTGTGTTATATAAAGTGAATATTTATATTTTTACCAACAAGTTTGAGTGCTGTTTATGATTTCGGTTTGTTTGTCCGTTCTGGTGCCCACCCCTCCAGTGTTCTAACTGACGTAAATATTCATCGATATGTGCGAAATTTATGTTTTTTCTATGTACAGTACCATGCACCCAGTGGTGTAGCCAAGGGGGGATAGGGGGGTACAATCCTCCCCCATGAGGAATTTTTTGTCATACAAAATGTATATTCTTTACTCACGTCTCACACACGCATATACATATATGTGAGTTACACTAGTCGTAACCCCCCCCCCCATGAAAAATTTCTGGCTACGTCACTGCATGAATGTGCAAAAATGTCTGGCTGCGGTCACTGCATGTACCCTATTGAAAATAGTGTAAGTTGCATTTAGTTCATTTGCAGGAGAAAAATATCTAATATACCGCACTCTATGGGCAGTCATTATTGAAAACGTATTTTAGAGATATTTTTGTTTTTTTTTGTTTTTTTTAAGAAAACAAAGTTGGTATGATATTATTAAGGCTCTCAGAATAATGCTGTCAATTGAAAATATTGTCTGTATTATTAATAGTTCTTCTACAGGAACACTGAAAAGAATTCCAATACCTCACAGTCTGTGGCATTTGAGGGACACTAATACATTTCTAGAGCAAGACAATGAGTATAAAATTTTTATAGTCTTCAGTTAAACGATGAAAAAAAATTTACAGGGTCTTATTAAACTGCATTTATAATGATAATACAATATTATCTTATCTCCGAAATCTCGCCAGATTTAAAGAAAATACATCTCCAAACATGGTTTAATAATACTGATGTGTTGGAAAGTGTTTTATAATCGATGCGTTTTGCATAATAATCTTTCTTGTTAATAAAAATTTCGTTGAGTACTCACATCAGTGTTAAACTTTCGTATGTACTTAGATATATTAGATACAGAAAAATACAAGTTATAAATCTCGTATAGGGACACTAAAAATGTTATATTTAAAACACGTCCAGAAAAGAGATTTTGCATAATAAATTTAAGAAATTTGCATATTTGCATAGAATTGCATAAGAATATATTATTAAATAAGAATTTAGTTGATAGGAACAAAATTACTTTTAAAAAGTAAGACCAGTAAATAATGAGACCAAAATTTTGAATAAACAGCATTTTAACGTACATACGCAAATGAAATAGCACAACACACTATTTAGTAAATTATGTGAAAAAGCTAGCTTTTTACCTACCAATTATTTTGTTGCAAGTCCTAGCATCACATCAGTACATTTATTTTCTCGATGAACCGCTTTTTAAAATCCGTTTCAAGGAGTATGCTCAATAAAGGAGACATTTTTCACGAGCCCGAGCCCGAACTTATCGTGAATTACAGGGCCCGAGCCCGGTTCGGGGCCGGGCTCGGGCTGAGCCCGTCTCATCTCTAATTTGTGAAAGAAAAGGAATTTATACAAATTGTAAAGCATTGGTTTATCATTCTTAGTAATCAAAATCATTAGCGCATTTTATTTTAATTATTAAATAGCTATATAAAATTTGCAAAAACACCCTCAGAGTTTCATTGTTTTTGACTTTCTTTATTATTTTCAGCAATCGAGCGTAAATATCTAGATGAGTGCTTTGAAGAGATGAAGAACAAGGTAAGTCTCTGTTCCTTAGAACTTTCTTTTAGACCATAGCGATGAAACGCCATTTCCTGTCTTAACACGTAATACTTGCTCTAATTCAGCCAATTAAGAGGAAGCCCTAATAAAGAATATCCCCTATACTTGATATGTTACAATCTTCTGGACCAGTCATTTAGAAATTACTTGGTGTAAAACCTTCAAATTTGGTGTATGGGTAAAACAATGATCACTTAATAAAATGACATAAGTTAAAAAATACATATATATTGATTCTAATACATTTTACTTTTCATTTGAAGTCCTTCCGTCAATACCTGTGCAGTGGCTGGAGAGCGAGGCACTGACAGAAATATTCAAAATGAAAAATGAAATGTATCACTCATTTTATTGGAAGATCATTTTCGGTCCTGCTCACCAAATTTCAAGATTTTATGCAAAATAGTTTTATAAATGAGCTGGTCCAAACGATTTTACACAGAGGACATAGGAATTGTTCCTTCCTGGCACTTACTGGAAATATCCTGCATTGATGGCCAATTCCTTCAGTCTGATTGGTCGAAGCTGCATATTTTCCTTCAACACGTGACATAAACGGTTTCATTCACTGAGCTATACCAGAAGGTTATAATTAAACTTTCCCTAAAAACAGGGTTCAGTAGCTAAAACAGGTGAACGTATTACAGTAGACACCGGTTATAGCGTACTCTCACGGGACCTTAAAATGTAGTACGTTATAGTCGAAGTACGTTATAAGCAGCACCGCCGGTAAGATTCAATATTAGACAAAAAAGAAAGTGGGCTCATCATTTCACTGTAATACGTGTTTTAAACAGGTCTGATTTTTTAAAATTTAAATTAAACAGAGAAAATTATTTATTACTTACAATTTTTAATGAGATAAATAATCTGTCATTTTCTTTTGTTTTAAATGGGCAGATGCTACTTTTGGAATATCCGTAATAGACTTTTGTAGAGTCTCTGCATCATCAATGCGGCATTCAAAAATCGTGATAAGGTTTTTGCAGCATTGAATGCGCCGGGTATGCTTGGTATAGGCTCCTCTGTTTCTTCTTCACTATCAACAGAATCATTATAGATAGGGCTTTACAGGAGGAATTTACATTGATGAATGACAAATAAAAAACGTGGTCTTGTTCTTAGCGCTACCTAGCAGGCGAAAAAGATAAAAGATCGCTCCCTTCATTCATACACAATTCATCTCGCTAGAGAATCTGAAAACGGACAACGAGTGTTTTTGAAGGTGCTGAAATTTTCGAGAACAAGGAAATAAAATTCTTAAGAAAATCAAAATTTAATTTTGGGCTTTGGTATAAAAAGTACGTTATAGCCGAATAGGGATGGACGCGAGACGACTTTTTTGCGAGACGAGACAGAGATTTACAGCTTTTTTGCGAGACGAGACAAAGCTTTTAGGCTATTTTGCGAGACGCGAGACGCTTGTTTTTCGTCTCGCGTCCATCCCTATAGCCGAAGTACGTACTTTTGTTAAGTACGTTTTAAGCGAAGTTAACCCTTTAACGCGCGGTGTCCTCGCCGTGGGGACGCCAAGCTCTTGACGTTCTGACTGTTGCCATTCACGAAGAATAGATTTTATTTGTATAAAAATAGTTGCGGGTGACATAGATCCACGAGAATCCTTTACTTTTTAGCAGGTCCTTGCCCATAAAAAAATCGTCACGGTTATTTTTAACAGCACTGACATCTGCTAAAAAATGGAAGAATGCGAGAACTGCTGGATAGATTGCCCAATGCTGAAAAAAGGCAAGCCGTTACCATCGCTCGACTTAACTACCAGCAAGATGGCGGACGATCGAAACGTTCATCGCGTGCCACAGATCTAGAGACCCTTTTTTGACGCAGCTGGCGCCAGCTGCGACAAAAGGTGAGCACTGTATAACCAAATTTAGTATTCGTTTCCTCCTATGGACGTTTCCTCATTGGTTAGATTCGGCAATTGGATGACGTATCTGAGTGTTGGAACCAATAAGTGAGCATCCGTAGGCCACTTTGTATGACGCATCAAAGTGCAAAAGCAGGCCCGGTAGAATCACGACGGCCCCGGATGAGCTCAAAGAATTTCGGGAAAAAAAATAGTTCAAAAAAGGTGACACCTTGCCTTATGGTGACAGTCATAGGTGACACCTTGCATGTAAAATTGCAACTTTAACAATAGAAATGGCCAATTCGAAATGTACAAACTATTTCAAAATTTACTCATTAGGCTTTGGACATTTATTAACCCTTTGAGGTGCAACCCTTTCCAAATGCTGAAAAAAGGGCAGCCGTTGCCATCGCTCGACTTAACTACCAGCAAGATGGCGGACGATCGAAACATTCATCGCGTGCTACAGATCTAGAGACCCTTTTGCGCGCACAGCCAGCTGCGTCAAAAAGGGTCTCTAGATCTGTGGCAAGCGATGAACGTTTCGATCGTCCGCCATCTTACTGGTAGTTAAGTCGAGCGATGGCAACGGGTGACCTTTTTTTCAGCATTGGGCAATTTATCCAGCAGTTCTCGCATTCTTCCATTTTTTCAGCAGATGTCAGTGCTGTTAGAGTGACTCTGTTGATATTTCCATCATTGAGATTTCTCCCTTCCTTGGCAAGCTGATCTGCCTCCTCATTTCCAGGGATGCCAACGTGCGCAGGCATCCACTGTAGAATACATATCTCGTTTAATTTGTCAATTTCATTCAATTGGTGTATGATATCATGTGTTAGCCTTGATTGACCGTTATTTATTGCTTCTAAGGCAGCTTTGGAGTCACAAAAGATGGCAAGCCCATTAGCTTTATCAGTATTGTTGAGTGAGATGTATTCATGCAATGCATAATTTAATGCTCTAAGTTCACTGGTGAAATCTGAAGCAATGGATCCAGTGCCCAATGAATGGTTCGTAGTTAAGCCGTTGGGCAATACAAAGTGTACACCCGCTCCTCCTTTTTGAATAGTTTCGTCAGCTGAGCCATCAGTATATGCATGGACAAGGTTACTTTCCGACATTGCATTGATAGTCTGCATACCCTTTTCAAAAATATCTGATGTAAATTCCTTTTTGGAGCATGGGACAATGAGATTGGTGTTGACAGTAGTATTCCTGGGTAAGCACTTACAGACTGTGGGCTCCTCCAGGAAAACAAGGGTGCTGTGCTCGAGACCGATCTCTCGTCTTATGTCGGAATCAAATTGTAGAGTAGATGATCTTTTAAGTCTGGTTTTCTTGGACCAATTTTCAAAGGTACTTCTTGAAATGTGGTCTGGGTCACGACATCGTATTTTGTTAGTAAAGTTTATGGTTTGGTACTTCTTTCTGTTTTTGAGTGAGGTGAGGCCACATTCTCGCATCACTTTTTCATTGTTTGTAGAGGAAACAGCGCCACAGATAATTTTGGCCGCTCTTGCCTGGATGCTTTCTAAGTAGTTGAGTGTTGTGGCAGAAGAATGGGCCCAAATGGGGGTGTCATACTCAAGGTGTGGTCTTACCAGGGCTGTATAGGTGGTCCGAAGAGTTTTGGGGTTTGCTCCCCAGTTGGTGCCACACAAGCTCTTTAGGATCTTTAGCCTCTTTAGAGCTCTGTTTCCACAGTTCCTGCTGTGTTCTCCAAAGCGCAATTCAGGATCAAGTTGTACTCCTAGGTATTTTGGATTAGCTGTTTGTGTAAGGGGGAGGCCATCCAGCATGATGGTAGGTCTGAATTTATTTCTGTGTTTTCGATCTGTGGTAAACACTGTGAATAGCGACTTCTGAGGATTAAATTTCAGTTTAAGTTTCTGAGACCAGGTTAGGACATTCTTCAATGATTGGTTAAGAGTGAGGGCAGAATTGTCAATATCATTGGAAGTATGCCATATAGCTATGTCATCTGCAAAGCATGCAATTTTTGTTTCATCACGCAGATGTTGGTGGATATCATTGACATCCAAAAGAAAAAGTAATGGGCTAAGAACAGAGCCCTGGGGTGCTCCTGCCCAACTTTTCCTGGTTTTCGAAAGAGCTCCATTGAAACGAACCCTTAAATTCCTATGCCTCAAGAAGTCTGCAATCCATATTAGTGCAATTCCTTTGATTCCATAACTGTGGGCAATGTAGATCAGCTTTTGCCTCCAAACAATGTCGAAAGCTGACGACATGTCAAGAAAGACAGCCGTTGTTTTCCTTGGAGGTTTCTCTTGAAAGCCATCAATGATGGATTGACAAAGGTGGAAAAATTACTCATTATGGCGGTAGTTTACCATAATGAAAGCGATATCATCACAGTAGTAAGCAAAAATATACTCATAATTTTGAATAATGAATGCATTTATTTTCTTAAAAATAATTTTTATTAAATTTTATATTTTAATCGATAGTTAATAGAATAATTATTTTTTAAATGAAATATATAAAAGTTAATTTAACATTTTATATCTCAACAACATAAAATTAAAAAAAAATTTACTGCAGTGTACAGAAACAGATTATAAGCGTACTTAAAGTTTTTATTTTCCAGTTTTGTAATTCACGTGAAATTTAATGACCAAAATGTTTTTATTGTAGACTTCAATAAAACGATTATTGTTATTTTTGTATTACCTGAAATTATACCTGTAGTCTCCCAAAGTGTTACTGAAGTGTTTGTAGACAGTTTAAGCTGAGAACTATTTAATAAATCATGCACATTCTTTTAAAGCTGACCTAGGAGAAACACTATAAGTGCTGCAATAACCAATAGTGCAACAGCTGAAAGACAAAATGTAGTTTCGAGTTACAATATTAAGTAAATATCACGAGCTTTTCAGATTAAAAAAAATAAATAAATATGCTCACGTTATTCTACAAAAAAAAAAAAAAAAAAAAAAAAAGAAAGAAAGAAAATGCAGTCATTCAAATATTTTTAATACACTATGATTAATTTATATAGCTGTAATTGGTATGCTGCAGATTTAAACAAGGTGATAGAAAGGGTTAAAATGCTTATGTAAACATAGACTTGTAGAGCAAAAATACATATACGGTTAGAAGTGGTAAAACGCATAGTTATTAAAAATACGTGCATTAATGAAAAACAAAACAGATTAGTGCGTTAGGGATTGATATCAGTGGACAATTATATGCCCTAACACCTAATGCACAAGGGCAACACCGAGCTACTCAGCTAGTCTATATAAATAAACTAATGTGTAAACTGTCCGTTAGATAGTTAGTTAGTTTGTCTGTGTCTCGCGTAGCTTCGAAACGGGTGATCGTAGACCTACCATATTTTGTATGGCAATTCTCCAGGACGCGTCCCGACATACCTCGAAGCGATTTTTTCGAAATCCGAATTATTTTAGGAAATATCAATAAAAACCTGTCGCAAAAGGCTCATTTTTTCACTTCGCCATTTCGCAATTGTAATCCCACAGTGGAATGAGTGAGAATTTAAGCATATCTAGGTTGCTATATTTAGGATGTTTATTAAATGATTCAGACTCTTGAAGTAAAAGTAAAAGAATAACGATTTTTTTTTTGTTGTTGTTTAGATTATTTGTAAGGTTTTTTAATTAAAATATCGTGTGCATGTGAATTCAGAGCAGGAATGAAATGTTTTATACTCAAAAGAAAAATAGGATTTGGAAACTTTCCGAGACTAAAATGTGCAACTTTTTAATTTGGCGAAAAATAAAATGGTTGATGTTCGAGTTTGAGAGATGTAATCCTAACGCTTGCGCAATTATCGTCTGCTACTTCGATTATGAGTACACCTGAATAAGTTTTTGAGAAAATTTCACTCAGTTTGAATTGTGCATTTTTCTGCGCAGCTTTTCCTCATCTATTTCTAATGTATTACATCCAGAAAAAGGATGTTAGAAATATCAATTTTAATTTTGTTTAATCACACTCATGAATAATGATACACTTTCCAACTCAATGGAAAAAGGAAAGAAAATAGGTAAGACCCATGGATTTTAATACGCTTTTAATATATAGCGCTTTGGTGCTTCTTTAAAATCTGAAAGTGTTTCAGATTTTCTTACTTTTTTTTTCCTTTCCATTTTTTGATAAAGGTCAATATATCCAGACGCTCTTCAGAATTAATATAGGACGAAAATAATTTGTTCCTTTTTGTAAGTTTTTATCATTTAACCATCTTATTTTTGTAACCAGGGGCGGCCCGACACAGTAGGCATCGCATCTGGGTGCCGGCTTCGAAGGTGTTTCATATCGAACTCAAAAACTAAGTAGAGCATTAAAGGGGTACGTCTTTTTTACATTAGCATGTGGTACCACTTACCCTAAGGCCGCTCCTGTTTGTAACCATCTTAATTTTAAATTCCATTCAGAATGTGAGAGATTTCAGTGCCAAGGAAGCCGGTGAGGAACAGGATTCTCTCCGAACAAGATTTATTAAGATGGCGAACCAACTGGTCACCGGAGGCGGCTAGTAATTTATAAATTTGAAATGCTCCTATCTTGTTGTGGATATAATGGCACGAACAGATTTCCCAAAGGTTCAGAAATATTTTTTCTTAGGAGAGAAATTAACATATTTCTCCCTTTTTAATGCTTTTTGTGATGTTCTTTATTTGATACGGTTGTCTACTGAGCTGTTATCTTCATTTAGCTTTATTATATACTAGCCGTCTCCGGCGACCAGTTCGTTCGCCATCTTTATAAATCTGCTTGAAAGAGAATCCTGTTTCTCACCAGCTTCCTTGGAACTGAAATCTCTGATTCTGAATGGAATTTTAAGTTAAGATGGTTACAAACAAAGGCGGTCCTAGGGTAAGTGGAGCCCCCTTCTAACTTAAAGAAGACGGCCCTTTTTATGCTCAACTTAGTTTTTGAGTTCGAAATGTCGCCTCCTTCAAGCCGGCGCCCCGATGCGATGCTTACCTTGCTTACCGTGTCGGGCAGCCTCTGGTTACAAAAATATGATGGTTTAGTGATAAAAACCTCCAAAAGAATACAAATTATTTTTGTCCTATATTAATTCTAAAGAGCTTCTAGGTATTGGCCCTTATCAAAAAACGGAAAGGAAAAGAAAAAAAGGTAACAAAATCTGAAACACTTTCAGAATTTATATACACATTAAAGTACTATATATTAAAAGCGCATCAAATGCGTCTTCAAGAATCTGACGTGAGATGCTTTTGCGTTTTAAGATATATAGATGCTTCTTTGTGACTCGTCACAAAGTGACGTCACATCAAGTCACTGGCCATTGATTCTTGTGACTATGAGTGTTGACTTGATGTGACGTCATAGTAACCTTTCACGTGACATTTAAATCTGACTTAAATTAAGATAATAATAACGAGAAAATACGATGAAGTCATGTTTCAGAAAAACTTTTTAGACCTTTTTTGAATAAATTTGAAAGAAAATAAATTACTAAATTTTTATGAATTTGAAAATGTATTTGTATAACACCAATTCCGTAAAAACAGCGTACTTAATAAGATTATTTTTAACCTAAAAAAAAAATGTTCAAGAAATTATTAGCTTTTTTATGAATAAAAAAGGGACTCTCACTCCTAGAAAATAATTATTGAACGAAAAATAAAAAAATTCAAAAACTTTAACTTAGATCATAACTTATTAAATTATTAAAATTTATAAATTCTAAAATGCACCTCTATGTAATGTATCGAACCTAGAAAATGTTTAAGAAATTATTAGCGTTTGTTCATTATGAATAGATAAATATTAACACAAACTCATAAAAATTTCTAAATATTTCAAAGAGAGAAAAGAAAAACACACAAAAGTAAATTTCCAAACATTTGATTTATATGTTAAGTTAATAATTGTATAGTTTCCCTCTATCTATATAAATAAAATTAGACTTTTGTCTGTACATTTCTTGGAATTCAAAAATTTTGCGATTTCTATCCGTTTCAAGCACCCGGGAATCCGATGCGACCCTCAAAAAAAAGTTTGTCTGTCTGTCATTCTGTCATTCTGTCATTCTGTCCGTGACGCTTTTTTTGTTTAAGCATCACGTAAAAACGACTGAAGCGAATGATATGAAATTTGGTGTCATGATAGGTGGTCACTCAACTTAAAACCTAGGCGTCGAATTTTTAAAAAATCTGGATTAGATTTTCAGATTTTGCGAAAATCGTTTCAAACTGCGTAAATTTGTGTTCAAGCATCACGCAAAAACGACAGAAGCGAATGATATGAAATTGGGTGTCATGATAGGTGGTCACTCAACTTAAAACATAGGCGTCCAATTTTTAAAAAATCTTGATTAGATTTTGAGATTTTGCGAAAATCCTTTCAAACTGCGTAAATTTGTGTTCAAGCATCACGTAAAAACGACTAAAGCGAATGATATGAAATTGGGTGTCATGATAGGTGGTCACTCAACTTAGAACATAGGCGTCGAATTAAAAAAAAATCTTGACTAGATTTTGAGATTTTGCGAAAATCATTTCAAACTGCGTAAATTTGTGTTCGCACATCACGTAATAACAGCAAAGGTGAAAAAATGATATTGGGTGAAATGATAGGTGGTCACTCACCTTAAACTATAAGCATCTAATTAAAAAAAATTGATCAGATTTCGAGATTTTGCGAAAATCGTTTAAAACTGAGTGAATCTTTGTTCCCGCATTAAGTAATAATGACTATAGCTAATGATATGAAATTTGGTCACATGATAGATGGTTGCTCAACATAAACTATAGGTGTCCAATTTTTTAAACATTTTTATTAGATTTTTAGATTTTGTGAAAATTCTCTCAAAATACGCTTATATTTCTTCAAACATCACGTAATAACGACTAATACGAATGATACGAAATTTAGTGATAAGATAGGTAGTTGCTAATCTTAATTTATAGGCGTTGAAATTTTAAAATATATTGATTACATTTTGAGATTTTGCGAAAATCGTTTTAAAATGCTGAAATTTTGTTCCAGCATCACGAAATAAAGACTGCAGGGAATGGAACGAAATTGGGTGACAGGATAGGTTGTCACTCAACTTAAATTCTAGCCTTTAAAAATTTTCAAAAATGTTGATTAGATTTTGAGATTTTGTGAAAAGTATTTCAATATGCGTCAATATTCGTTCGCGCATCGCATAATTACGACCAAAGCGAATGAAATGATATTACTTAGTGACTCTCTAACCTGTAATATTTTAACAATACTTAAAAATTATAACTTCGCTTTCTTTACTTATGCAACATACTACATCCATTCTGTGTACTCCTACAATGCTGACGAAAGTTCTTGCTTTTTGGAAATTTGCATTCACTAACCCGTCAAGGACGGGTACTTCAGCTAGTTTATAATAAACGTCATTAACATTTCCGTTTTTAAACTAATTTTTGCAATCACTCGATATTTTAAAAACACTTTAACAGGACTGTGTGGTGTAACGTTAGAGTATTCTACTAACTGACCTGGGTTCGTATCTTCCGGAAGGAGCTGGAATCCCTACGGAGACGTTCCGAAAAACGGCTCTACCAATTATTTTCCTAATGTGTCGCAATTTTTCTTTTACCGGGGTCTCAAGTGATTAATTAGTTTGTGCTCACGTTGTGGGGCTGCAAGATGACCGTCACATGAGGCGGATATATCGACCTCACAGTGACTACACATCACCGTCACAATGACATCTCGTGATCAAATTGTGACTTTCACTTGATGTCCAGTTACCTACCTTTTTCCATTTATGACACATATTTTAGAGATACTTTGTATTTTTAGGCTCGCTTTAGGCTCGCGGCAACATGCTTTTCTATCCTTTTTTTCAAATGCACGTCACTGAAGAAGATGCTATGAACTCAGAAGCATTTTCAGGAGCTCGCTAAATTTCAGTTATATTTTACGCTTTTACTAGAGTGACGTCGGGCTTTGTGATCGATGCATTTTACTTAACTTTCTTTGTGTCTTTTTTTTTCTTTTTAAGGACATGACTTTTTTCTTATAAATAATAATTTTTCTCTTTGTTTTCAGACAAAGATATGGACAGTCAACCAAATGTCCAGTGGCGATGTATGCGAAGAATTAAAAGGAAAGTATGTGCCGAAGGGCGGCGTCGAAAACACCGGAAGGTTATGCGCATTACCTGAAGCGCCACGGGTAATGTGTGTTTTATAGTTTTCAAGACTTACAGTGATCTTGACTAACGCGAGGGGTACGTTCCTAGACCCCTAGTTAATTTAGACACTTATAAACACCTCTCAAATCATTTTAAACCGTTTCTTACGTAAAAAAAATAATAAATAAAGCCTGGTTTAGACTGGGAGGTTTGGATGCTTCCACCTTCAGTGATGCTACGAGGTAGGAAATACAGTTTGCTGATTAGTTCTATTCTTCAGTAATAGATCAAAGACGATATTTACCCCTCACACCTCGCACTTCTTAATGTTTCCGAAAACTCTCGTGTCTGTCTTTCGTCTAAGATACGTTACTCGTGAAAAACTCGCTAATATACCATTCACGTCTGCAATTTGAAACCAGTGTTTAACCCTTTATCTATTGAATTAAGAATTGCCAAGAATATCACCTTGCATCTACTTGTTTTCTCTTGTTATAGTTAGGCGTGAATGATAAATACTGATTAATGTAAGAAAAAAAGAAAATGATTTATGTAATAAAAAAGAAAATTACGAAAAAACTAATAAGCATAAGCTATACTTTTGGTGACTGGTTTTGTAAACAGTTAACGAGTCCTTTTCAAAAGAATATGGGACCAACCAATCTGAAGGAGTCAAGTAATACTTAGATTGACACACTTTCAGAAAATCTAATCCTTCAATCATAAAACAGATGTCTGAAAATTCACTAGTGCTCTTTTCTGTGGAGGAGGGTGCTCGACATGATTAGATAGTGAGCGCGAGCGGAAAGCTGTCTATTTAAAACAATCTGCTCTAATACAGTGTTTCTTAACCTTTTTGGCACAACGGACCACTTTAAAAATTTTAAATACGTCACGGACCCCTCTGTGAAAAAAAATTGCTTAAACATCATTTATTACAAAATATATGTTTTATTATTTAATTATTTTAATATTTTTATTTCAATAGTATAAAAAATTTGAAGAAATTAAAATTTTTAATGTGAAGGCTGTTGCTGCTTTTCCTTGATTAACAGATTGAATTGAGGGATGGTTTTCGACAAAGCAACGCGCATATCATGTTCGACATTCAGTCGATTTCGATGTTTTGTTTTTATTGTGACAAGTGTGGAAAATCCCGCTTCGCAAAGATATACTGTAGCAAACGGAATAATGGCTGCCATAGCTCGTTTTACAAGCAATGGGTAGGCTTCTCTTAAAGAAGACCAAAACTCTCCAAGAGTTTTTGAATCGAAATCCATTTTTAACAAGGACTTTGTTTTCAAATCAATTAGCTCATCTTTGGCAAGGTTCATGTCATCGATACAGTCAATATCACAAAGAAAAGGATTACGAATCCACAACTCATCTTTTATATTTATTCCATCCGAATTGAAATATTTTTCAAATGAAACTTGAAGTACTTCCAGGTGTTCACAGATTTCATTTTTCAAGTTATTCAATAACAAACTATCTTGCCGAGATCCATTTTCAAAAAGCACTTCGTCCAACATTTGAAAGTTTGCATATATCCCATTTTGAATTCTAATTTTCCAGAGTGACATTTTCAATAAAAATGCCTGTAGTTTCTCAGTGGCATCCATATTTGTTGTATCAGGCCCTTGAATTGAAAGACATATATCGTTCATGTGGTTAAAAATGTCTGCCAGGTAAGCCAATTTACATATAAAATCTTTTTTCTTGAAATATTCGAAGAGTGAGTTATCTTTTTCATCCAAAAAAAGTGATACTTCTGTCTTCAACATGAAAATTCGTTTCAAAACCTGCCCTCGTGACAGCCAGCGCACTTCCGTGTGGTACAGAAGTACCTCATGTTCTGCGTTCATTTCTTGACACAGTGTTTTAAAAAGACGATGATTAAGAGCTCTACTTCTAATAAAATTCACAGTTTTAATAACTATTGACAATATTTCTTTTAAGCTGGTTGGAAGAGTTTTTGTAGCCAGTGCATGTCTATGTAAAAAACAATGTGCAACAATAACATTAGGAGCCCCTTTTTTTTACCAAATGGGGAAAACCAGATTTATTGCCAAGCATCGCAGGTGCTCCATCTGTACAAAGTGAATGAAGTTTTTGTTTTCAGTCGAAGTCGTGTTTGGAAAAGAAAACATTTAAAATCGCTAAAACATCAACTGCCTGTGTAGTTTGCAAAAGAGGCTCACAAAATAAGAATTCTTCTTTGATAGTATCAGCAGACACGTAACGAACAAAAACAAGAAGTTGACTACAATTCGAGATGTCTGTAGTTTCATCCAGTTCCATACTAAAGGGAAATGGTGATGCTTTCAATTCATCGATGATCTGTTTCAAGATATTGCAAGAAATTTCAACTGTTCTTGAGTGTATCACATCCTTGGACAATGGAATAGCCTCAAGTTTTTTTCTCTGTTCCAGTCCACAAACTAATTGAACCATTTCCAGCGCACATGGCTTAATCTCTCCAGAGGTCTCTCCAATAGTATGCGGTTTCTTACTTTTGGCAATACGATATGCAACTCTGAAAGATGCCTCAACCAAAGGTTTTTGTGGAATACCAAATCCAAGTTTGGTTAATGTTCCAGATTTCGAAAACTGGGCTTTCTTTGTAAAAAATTCTAGATCTTTAGATGCATTTACAGGATGAAGAGATTTGAGATGCTCTATCAATTTTGCCGGTTTCATACTGGCGTTTGCCAAAACTTTTCCACACAGAAAGCATTATGGCTTTTCAACACCTTCCGATTCCTTCATGCAGCAGAATCCATATTTTACATAATTTTCATTATACTTCCTTTTTTTGGACATTTTGGGCTACAAAAAATATCAAATAATCAAATGAAACATTAAGACACAAAAAACACTTGAAAAAGCGGCAAGGAATCTTGTATCGATGGAGGATATACTCTTATGTCTCGGCTTCAAACTCATTTGTGATCCACATTTTGGACATTTATACATCGATGAAATCATTCCCTCTTTCATACATTATTCTAACAACGCTTTCTTACCCATGACTGGTAAAACACTAAAATATCCGACTGAATATTTATTTTTCGCATTCAAAAACTTCAGCAAGAGCTAAATCCATAGTGAAATCAAGCATTTAGCAATAATATAAGCTAAGAAAACACCACAAAAATATGCTACTCACAAACAGATGAAAGACAAAAATAAATGTATGTCTTACCTCCAGGGCAGATCCAACGGAAATAAAATCGTGAATCAAGTTTAAAATTATACCGCTATTTCCAACTCAAACAAATTATCGACCAATGAAAAGGCTAAAACAAAAGAGAAATAAATGAGCATGCGCGAAAAAGCGCCTCAAATTCTCTTCTCCGGAGGAGCGGAAAAAGAAACAGGGTTGCCATACAGAGCGCGCTAAGGATGAAGTAGGTCCATGTTACCACTGCTGGCTAAATATTGATGCAAACATTTTAAAAATTAGGATCAGTCGGCGGACCCCCAAAATATGGCCCATGGACCCCCAAGGGGTCCATGAACCACAGGTTAAGAAACCCTGCTCTAATAGAACATGCAATCATGACGTAAGCTGATTAAATGAAGCATTGGGTAGTGGTTTTTCAAAGGAATGATTACAATGAATACATGTTTCTTTTTTTTTTACAATTTTAATTTAATTTTACGTCTAAGTGCCGTCAGTAGATAAAGGGTTAAGATATATTCTGGAGTTGCAGCAGCTTCTCTGGTGCAAAAATCAGAAACCACCCAAGAAAAATTCAGTTGTGTCGTAGATGGCGCTGCTGCTTGAATTTGAATCGCCTTCTGTGTGTGACAGAGCTCTCCCGAATTCTTCTGTCGCGTACCCTTAAAACGAAAACTGTCATAAGCAATACCCTATCTAATATTCAGTGGAACCCTCTTAATGGAATATCGGTTAAAGGAATATTCCGTTTATTTTTATAAATTTTCAGTGTACCAAACCTTAATAATTAGTCAATGTGATCCCCGCTAATGGACTATCCCGTTTATTTTTATAAATTTTCAGTGTACCACACCTTAATAATTAGTCAATGCTATCCCGGCTAATGGAATATCCCGTTTATTGTAATAAATTTTACGTGTACCAAACCTTAATATACTCAATGTGATCCCGGATAATGGAGTATCTTGTGTATTGTAATACATATTCAATGTGCAAAACCTTAATAATTAGTCAATGTGATCCCGGCTAATGGAATACCCCGTTTATTGTAATAAATTTCCTGTGTACCACCAAACCTTAATGTACTCAATGTGATCCCGGATAATGGAGTGTCTTGTTTATTGTAATAAATATTCAATGTGCAAAACCTTAATAATTAGTCACTGTGATCCCGGATAATGAAATATCTTGCTTATTAGAAAAAAGATATCATGGCAAATTGACTATTCCATCAATCGGGTTCGAGAGTAATATGTATGTGCATTAGTTAAAAATAAAATTATTAATTAACGTTTTCAGGTCTGAGGTATTTCGACGGTTTTTATTTTCAGAATATTTGGAAGATATACATTTCAATAATATTTTCAATCATAAATTTTTCTAAAAGTAATACTAATTCTAGATGGCTTCATATGATTAATTCTGTTTGCTGCTGTTTAGAATCTACATTAGTGTTCGGTGCGGTCGAAAATATCCCCTTCATGCACTTGTTAATACTTTGAGGCACAACTCTTTCCCAATGCTGAAAGAAGGGCAGTCAGCTGTCATCAAAAAAGGGTCTCTAGATCTGTGCACTCGATTGTAGACACTAAACATTTCTTAATGCTAATATTTCTTTTATTATCACACATTTTTGACACGAGCACGATTAATTATATTGAGAGTGTAATACAAATTCACTAGTGTCTACATTACGTATAAGCGATGGTATTTAAGAATAAGAAATTATTAGAATAAGAAAAGTACGTAGTGTGTTGTATAAAATTTAAGTTATGGTATATGTATGAATTAGTTCAAGTTAACGCTGTACGTTATGTTAGAAATAAATGTTTTGTTTTGTCTTTAATACGTTTACGTTAGTGTGTTGAGTTAACAATTCAGAAGTGGGATAAACTAATTCAGATTTTACGATAAGATAAGTACGAGAAGATAAGTTACGATAAGAAAATAGTATAAGTTCTATTTTTTTCAAGTGTACGTTTAAATACGAATTCGTTTTTGAATTAATTAAGAAATTGAACATGTCTCTGTTTGCAAAAGCAAAGAAGTGTGACTTAAAAGTATTAGCCGAAGAGTTAGGTGAACAAGTTAATGACGATCTCAAAATGAGTGATCTGAAAAAAATGATTTTGGCAAGTAAAGAGTATGACGAAAACTGCGCCAAGGAATGGTTAGCTACGATAATTAATGAGCGAAAAGATAGAGAAGAACTGGCTGAAAGAAAGCGCCAAGAAGAAATGACAGAAAAATTACGGCGAGAGGAAATGGAAGAACGTAAACGTAAGGATGAGATCTAATTTGAACTCCAAAAATTACGTATCGAAATGGAAGGTAGAGCTGCAATTCCTGTCGCCAATCAAAATGGTACTAGTGTACAAGTGAAACCAAAATTGGAACTCCACCACTTGATGCAAAAATTTAATCCAGATGAAAGTGATATAGGCTTGTATTTAACAATGTTTGAACGCTTAGCCAAACAAGCAGATGCGCTTGAAAATACGTGGGTGAGTCATCTACTAGGATTGCTACCATATGATGTTGCCCAATTAATCGCCAGAGAATCAGATGAAATAGCAAGTGATTATAAAGAAGTTAAAAAGATATTGCTGCAACGATACAAGTTAACGCCAGAAAAGTTTCGCCAAAAATTTTTCACACATAGCAAGAATAGTGGATGCACGTGGAAAAACTTTGCATATGAGTTAAAAAGTTACTTTAATGAATGGATAAGCGGTGTTAAAGTTGATACCTTTGAGAAATTAAGTGATTTAATTATTGCAGATCAGATAAAACGCAAAGTAACACAAGAAATTAGAGATCATTTTATTGATGACTGGCCGAAATTAATATCGCCCGATCATTTAGTCGAAAAGCTGGACGATTATGAAACTGTGAGATCAACTTTCAAGAACAAGCAACCACGTAAAGAAGGGCATTTCGAGAAAAAGAGTCATTTCAAAGATGATTATGTTGTTTCGACCAACGAAAAGAAAAGGTTATACAGTGCAACTCATAATGAGAAAGGAGAGCCAAAATGCTTTAACTGCAATTTTTACGGACATATTTCTAAGGACTGCCCACAACCGAAAGTCGTCATAATCTGTCGTAGATGTGGAAAAACTGGACATAAAGCAAAGAGCTGTACGGCTAAGACTGAAAATAATAATCCAAACGAAAAAAGCTTGTCCGTTACTCAGGTTGGAGGACGTCCAGATCAGTGTGCAAAATATTTAAAGGAAGCAAAAATAAATGACTGTGGAAAAGTTGAGGCTCTTGTAGATACAGGGAGTTCTTGTTGTCTGTTAAGGATTTCAGTCGCTCAAAAACTCGGATTGAGACCCAAACCTACTGTTAATGAACTATATGGTTTTGGAAACCAAATCACTCCTGTAGTAACTTCCATGGGAAAGATTGAAGCCGATATTGAAGTTGATAACGTAAAAGGTCAAAATATAAATATATACATTGTTCCTGATGACGCACAACCAGTTGATCTTTTAATTGGACGGTCATGGCTTGATCTTCCATACATCGCCTATGCTAGAATTGGAAATACATATCATATCGCGTATCATGAAGATGAGCCTTTTAGAAATTTATTAATTGATGAAAAAGTAAATCGCATTTCTCTCAGAACTCTTGAAACAACTACATTAGAGAAAAATACAATCAATCTTGTCAGTTCTCAGACCGATTTTATTGACAATGGACTAATTTTATTGGAAAACTCTGAAGTCGGTTATCTACTGGAAGTTAAAGATGGAAAAACGTATATACCTGTGATGAATACGGGAGATGAAAATGTTATGCTTCTTAAGGACCAGTGTGTTGGTAGAGCAAGCATGGTCGAGGATTTAAATGCTGAAGGTAGCGAAGAAGTTTCAAACGATCCACCTAATTTACGAGATATAAAAGAAAAGACCTCCATAACTTTGAATGAAATCAAGATTGACCAAACTATTAAAAGTGAGAAGAAGCAAGAACTACTTAATTTGTTGAATGACTATAGAGACTGTTTCGCACTTAATATTTCTGAGCTAGGATGCACAACAATAACAGAGATGGATATTAAGGAAATTCACGGATCAAAACCCATATGTATGAAGCCATATAAAACGAACGCCTCTCAAAGAGCTGCTATAAAAGAAATTGTGAAAGAGTGGAAGGAAAATGGAATTGTGTCGGAAACAAGATCTCCGTATGCAAGTCCTGTCATATTGGTAAAGAAGAAGACTGGCGAAAACAGATTGGTTGTTGATTATAGACGCCTTAATAATCAGACTGTAAAAGATAAATTCCCTTTACCTAAGATAGACGATTTGTTGGAGCAGTTACATGAATGTAGCTATTTTACTACACTGGACTTGGCACATGGATACTTACAAATACCTTTAACCGAAAAAGCAAAACTGAAAACAGCTTTTATAACACCAGATGAAACAGGACAGTTTGAAAGAATGATTTTTGGGTTAACAAATGCTCCGGCGGAATTTCAGCGTTTGATGTATCACGCATTAGGGCCATTATACAACAGGGGTGTATTATGCTATCTGGATGATATACTTATTCCAGCAAAAACTTGGAACGCTATGATCGATAAATTAACCGACGTATTTGAAGCACTGCGTTCCGCAAATTTAACTTTGAAATTACCTAAATGTGAATTTGGAAGGAAAGAGGTAGAATACTTAGGATTTGTTATCAATGAACGCGGGATCAAGCCTGGGTTCAGGAAAGTGGAAGCTATATCGGAGTTTCCTCAACCTAAAAACATACATGATGTACGAAGATTTCTTGGCTTGACATCTTTCTTTAGACGATTTATTCCGAATTATGCTACGAAGGCGAAGTTTCTGACTCAACTTACCAAGAAGAATGCACCTTTTAAATGGGAAAAGGGGCAAGAAGAATCATTCGACACTTTAAGACGTGAATTGACAAACAAACCAATCTTAGCCCTCTATAATCCTGAGGCAGAAACGGAAGTTCACTGTGATGCATGTACGGACGGAATAGCTGGCATGTTGTTTCAACGTGGAAACGATAACAATTTGCATCTGGTGTACTGCGTGAGTAAAAAGACCACAGAAACTGAGAATAAATACCATTCGAGTAAGCTTGAATTAATGGCAATTGTATGGACACTTGAACGACTAAGACAGTTTTTGTTGGGTATCAGTTTTACAGTAGTAACTGACTGTCAGGCCTTAGTTTATATGAATGCAAAAAAATCAAGTAACCCTCAAATTGCTCGTTGGAGTCTCCTCATTCAAGAATTCAATTTTGAAATTCGTCACAGGCCAGGTGTCAAAATGTCTCACATCGATGCTATCAGCAGAGCTCCAGTTTTGAACCCTACGGATACACTAGACTCCCTGATAGAAAACAAGCTTGAAGTATGCCTAACGTTGAGTATAGAAGACCAAGTTCTTATGATGCAGCAAGCAGATGAAACCTTAAAAGAATTAATAGAAATTCTCAAAAAAGATAAGGATGAAAGAAGTCCAGAAGAAAATAATAAAGTCGATCATTATATTCTCAAAGGAAATAGACTTTTTCGGGTAATCAAGGCAGATGGAAAGGAAAAACTCTTGTACGTTTTACCGAAAAGTATGAGGAAGAGTACGGTTGTAAAATTTCATGATCTCATGGGACATTTTGCAGTAGACAAAACGGTATCGAAGATCAAGGAACTATATTGGTTTCCATCAATGAAAAGATACGTTCGTCGACATATATCAATGTGCTTCGAATGCTTAGTCAATAAGGTACCAAGTGCTAAGAGACAAGGTCTTCTCCATCCTATTCCAACTGGCCGCAGACCTTTCGCTACTATACACTTAGACCACCTTGGTCCATTTGTAACAAGTAGTAAGAGAAACAAGGAATTACTTGTAATTATTGATAACATGACGAGATTCGTACGCCTTTATCCTGTCAGAGACACTTCGACCAAGAATGTTCTAAAATCATTAAAGGACTTCATTCAAGATTTTGGATTACCGGATCGTTTAATTTCAGATCGAGGATCATGTTTCACCTCACACGAATTTAGAAAGTTCTGCGATGAAAATGGTATTATGCACACCTTAAATTCTACATCACATCCACAAGGGAATGGAATGTGTGAGAGAGTGAATAGAACGATTTTATCTACGATCATACCTTCTATCGAAAAGATCAATCAAAAGGATTGGGACAGCAAAATTAAGGATGTAGAAAGAAACTTGAACAATACGGTGAATAACACTCTTGGAAAAACCCCTTTTGAAATACTTCACGGATATGTACCACGATTTAAAGATGGAATATTGAGAATATTAGCTGATGAAAATGCTCAAGTTTGGAACGGCCCAGAAAAACTACAATCCAAAGCTAAAGAAAAAATTAAGATGGAACAACAGAAAATGAAAGCACATTTTGATAAAAAGAAGTCTGGCACATTATTATTTGATAAAGGAGAAATAGTTGTGGTAAGAAGAAATCCAAAAGCAACCGGTGAGCCAACAAAAACTCAACAAAAGTACCGAGGACCAATGGTTGTGACAGAAGTACTACCTGGTGACACATATAGAATATCGCAGTTAGAAGGAAGCGACGGTCACCTATATGCAACAACAGCTCATATTAGCCAGCTAAAAGCCTGGAGGAGCTGGAATGACGATTGCAGTAGCTCGAGTGCAGATTCAGATGAGGAATCCGAAAGTCAGAGACCTAAACGAACTGTCCGAAAACCGTTGCGTTACGGCAATGAGAGTTCAACTGAGGACAGTTGAAATGCCAGGATGGCCGAATGTAGACACTAAACATTTCTTAATGCTAATATTTCTTTTATTATCACACATTTTTGACACGAGCACGATTAATTATATTGAGAGTGTAATACAAATTCACTAGTGTCTACATTACGTATAAGCGATGGTATTTAAGAATAAGAAATTATTAGAATAAGAAAAGTACGTAGTGTGTTGTATAAAATTCAAGTTACGGTATATGTATGAATTAGTTCAAGTTAACGCTGTACGTTATGTTAGAAATAAATGTTTTGTTTTGTCTTTAATACGTTTACGTTAGTGTGTTGAGTTAACACGATGAACGTTTCGGTCGTCCGCCATCTTGTTGGTAGTTAAGTCGAGTGATGGCAACGGCTGCCCTTTTTTCAGCATTGGGAAATCTATCCAGCTGTTCTCGCATTCTTCCATTTTTCAGCAGATGTCAGTGCTGCTAAAAATAATCGTGACCATTTTTTTACGGAAAATGACGGGCTAAAAAGTAAAGGATTCTCGTGGAGCTATGTCACCCGCAACTATTTTTATAGAAATTAAATCTATTCTTCGTGACTGGCAACAGTCAAAACGTCAGAGTTTGGTGTTCCGAAAGCAGGAACACTTCGCGTTAAATGGTCAAAAATGGTCGACTACTGGTGCCCTTACCTTATACTTATTCTTTTCTCCAATAGTTGACCATCTGCTACACTTTGCGCATGGTTACTACTTACACTAGATGTGACTAATGTACCTTTTTAATGTTTAAAAGTGGGTGCCCTTACCTTATATATACTTATTTTTTTCATCTGCAGGAGAGATGTGCAAAAAAGTTTGCTGATGACTTCAAAGCGTATTATGTAAGTTTATTCCATCAATACTAATTCCTAATACTGAAGTATTCTACTCATTTTCATGCATTATACAGGGTATTCGCATAAGAAACCTAAACTGTGACGTCCACGATTTCAACAAGAAATTTCTAAATTTTGGAAATGTTAAATCTGAAGTAATATTTCAAATCTTATAAAATTGTAAATGTTTAGTATCACTACGGACCAGTGCTGCCAATTTTGTAGATTTGCCTTCGACTTTAGTGACTTTCCGCTGTACGTAAGGTATACATTTTCTATTTTAGAATATATGATAATGTTAGGAATTGATTTCCGTCATTTAGTAACTTTTCAGATAAAATGTGATACCCCCCCCCCTCATGTAAAAAGTCAGATAGTCATTTCTGTGACTATGTTGAAACTACCACGGTATATAGTATTGCAGAATTACTTAATCTATTAATAAATGCATTCGAGATAATCGGTTTCAAAAAATCCATTCGAAAACTCAACCCCTAGAATTTGAATACCTCATGGAATTTGAAATATCGAATTCTATTCGAATAGTGAAACCGCGATAACAATTTGAATAGAAATCTTTTAATTTAATATGCACAAAATGCTTATTAGCATGATATATTTTGCTTTAAACTATGAAATTCTAACAGATCTATTACAAAACCCATCTATCCATCTATAGAACAGACAGAAGTTCTCCGCCAAATCTGCTTGAGTCAGCTCATGCGGCACCCAGAAATTGAACTTATACATCAAGTTTATGTGATGCACAGCATGACTAATGGGCATGGCATTAATGACTAACTCTTTAGCTAGCTGACAAGTAGTTAAATACTGATCTTCTTCCACAAGTTCTCGCAAGTGGCCCTCATCAACATCAGTAAGCCGGCCTCAGCTTCTTCAATGTCAATAGGCCCTGTTTTTTAACTTTCAGTACCAAAACTTCACATTGCTATATGATACAACAGTAAAATCTAAATTACACACGTAATTCTTTGACATTCTGTAGCTGACTTTTGCAACAGAACTGGAAGTTCTAATCCAGCAACGTGATGGCTCCATTTCAGACACCTTGTATTTAATGATAAAAATATTTTTCAACAACACAGTGTTCTAAAGCAAGTCTCTTTCTGTCAAATGTTTGACAAACTATGAGCAAAGACACCAACTTGAACTGTCTCCAGACGATATTTGTGGTGGCGGGAAACTTTCGTTACAACCTAATACTTTGAAATAGGATCTACTAATAATTGCTCACACCTTGTACATGAAAGGGAACTTACATTTAAAACTTTATTTTTCAGCTGAGACTGAGTAAGAGCATTTATCCGAAAGACTTGGAAGAGAGCATCAAGATTTTCCAGACTTTCGTAAGTAAAAACTGGACTTCCTATATTACATATATATTAATGAATATGTCATTTTATCTCTCACACCCTTTATTGAAAATTGTCCGAAAAATGCGACATAAAAGTAAGCGACATAATTTTACATATATTTAAATACTAATAGTACACAACAGCTTTAACCCTTTGAGGCGCAACCCTTTCCCAATGCTGAAAAAAGGGAAGCCGTTGCCATCGCTCGACTTCACTACCAGCAAGATGGCGGACGATCGAAACGTTCATCGCGTGCCACAGATCTAGAGACCCTTTTTTGACGACAGCGCACAGCTAGTTGTTGTCAAAAAAGGGTCTCTAGATCTGTGGCACGCGATGAACGTTTCGATCGTCCGCCCTCTTGCAGTAGTTAAGTAGAGCGTTGGCAACGACTGCCCTTTTTTCAGCATTGGGCAATCTATCCAGCCGTTCTCGCATTCTTCCATTTTTCAGCAGATGCCAGTGCTGTTAAAAATGATCGTGACCATTTTTTTACGGGAAATGACGTGCTAAAAACTAACACGTAGAATAAACGAGACCCTACACGTAGAATAAACGAGAGGGGGATGCTAAAATTAAAAATAACATTTATTCAGAACAGACATGAGAAATTTCTACGCTCAAAATACTACATTAAAAAGAAACAATTTGATGTTCGCGCAGTATGACTGAAGGTTGACACGTACATAAAATGGCGCACGCGTGATGTTCTTGCGGAATCACAAAAACTGCTCGAAAGAGCGACCGCCAGCAACGATGCAGGTCTCACACCGTCGGCGGAGGGAGTTGCGAACGTTATCGAAAACCCCTGGCATTTCCCGGAAATCGCCTGCTACGACGGCAATCCTCTCAACCAGGTCCTCGTAGGAGTGGACGGGGCTTGCGTAAACAAAACTCGTCACATGGCCGCAGAGCAATGGCGTAGCCAGAAAATTTTCATGGGCGGTTTACTACTGCTGCACCTCACATGTATGTATACGTGTGTGCGATAAGGGAGTGAAGAATATACATTTTGTATGGCAAGCCTTCCGCATGGGGGGGTTGTGACCCCCTATTGCCCCCTTGGCTACGCCTCTGCCCCAGAGGAAGAAGTCTAGGCAGGAGAGGTCAGGCGAGCGTGCCGGCCAATTTATCTGACCACCTCGTCCAATCCATCGCCCTGGATATATGCTGTATCCACTGGCGTAGCCAAGGGGGGGATAAGGGGGTTACAAAGCCCCGTCCATGAGAAATGTTTTGCCATACAAAACGTATATTCTTCACTCCCTTATCACACACAGGTATACGTATATGTGAGTTGCAGTAGCTGTAACCCCCTCCCCCACATGAAAAATTTCTGGCTACGCCACTGGCTGTATCCAAAGCATTTCGCACATTCGCGCTGAAATGTTAAGTCGCTCTGTCGTGTAGGAACCCCATACCAGCCTTTACGTTGGCTGGAACACTTTGTAGTAGAACTGAAAGAACCTCCTTGAAGCAATACCAGAGACGTACTGATGTCCAAGCGCCTTGGCATTAGGTATGGCCCGCTCAAGTGATCGTGGATAATTCCTTCCCACACATTGACGCTGAAACGCCATTGATATGAATGAGGATGGGGTTCGTGTACGCCCAACTGTGTGCATTGCGGGCTTTGAAAATGCCTTCCCGACTGAATCTGCATTCATCGGCAAAGTCTGGTTGCGCCTTGGAGGAGAGAATAAATAATATGGAGTAGGCACGAGGGGGGAAAATTAAAGCCACAACTGTAACCGGTTTTTCCTCCTGCCGCTTTGCTCTTCTATGGAGAGAAAAATTAAGTAACCCCCCAACTAGCACACATACGTTGGGTTATTGCTGGCAGGTGGTTGGCACAAGGTTGTTACGTTGGGCAAACGTTGGATGTCCATATGGAAATGTCGGTATTCTGTTGGCTAAAGGTTGTGTTGGGCAACCGTTGGTAAACAACCGTTGGCCATCGGTTGGCTGAATGTTGTGTTGGGCAACCGTTGGTAAACAACCGTTGGCCATCGGATGGCTGAATGTTGTGTTGGGCAACCGTAGGTAAAACAACCGTTGGCCATCGGATGGCTGAATGTTGTGTTGGGCAACCGTAGGTAAAACAACCGTTGGCCATCGGATGGCTGAATGTTGTGTTGGGCAACCGTACCATTGCGCATGCGCAGAGACACACATTCAGGAAACCGGGAAGCGATAGATTCATGTCCGTTCGCCGTTCCGTTTCCGCCATTGCTTGTTATGATGTGTTGATACACTTTTATAAAGTGATTGATAGTTGAAATCTGAAACGAATATTTATCTTTTCAGCTATATTTCTGTGAATTTTATTCGTTGCATAGGTTCGTAGTAACTTGAATCACGATAACTATTATTATTGATGCATTGATTATAGTTCGATTGTCCATAAGCCTAACGATCTTCAAAGTATGTAAACAAACAACTTACTATGGAGCTATGGTAATAAATGTATAATTGCACAGTGCTTATTAAAAGATGCGTTTTGGATTACTAAACAATGCTAGACAGCTTAATAATAAAGTTTTATTTGCTGATAGTTGTACAACAGTCGGGAAGGTAAAATTGGACACAATTGTTTTCTCCTAATAAGTTTATTCTGAAATAAAATCAACTTGAGCCGTGCTTATATTTTACAAGATTATAATGACTAATGAGATTTCAGATTTAGAAGTAGTTATTAAACTAACACTACTTCAATTTTGAAATCTCGTTGGTTCACAGTGGTTAATCAACAACAAGGATTTAAATTTGTGCATCAAAATTGTTTTGTTGTTAAAGGTATGTATAAAATATTTTACAGTTTTAAGAATTCAGTTATTTAAATATTTTACAAATGTGTTATAGTACTTTACAGTTCATATATATATCTATATTTACCAACTTCATTTTGTTATTTATTTATTATTTTAGAAGAGATTTTTGTATCTACACCTGTTATATGCTACAGGACTCAAATTTTATGGAGAAAAATACATAATCTATATGCAATCAAATACTCTCTGAGAGTACTGGAAGAAAAAGCATTTTTATTGCTTTGACAAGTCTCTTCTACTGCGTATTTTAGTTGAATGAAAAATATCAGTAGCTCTTTAAGTAATACGCGGTGACTGAGAGTTTTCATTTTATGTGCTATAGCGTGTAAGCAACATCACTAATACATTCTGTTGTACTGATATCTTTCTCATAGTCAGATAATATAGATGCACCCGTGTGTTGATACTTGCATGCGTCCTTGCGATACTTGCATGCGTTGATATTGCATTACGCATGCAATATTTTTTTTTCTTTTACTTTGCAGTCAATATCTACAGTTAACTGAAAATAAAAATAGAACTACGAAATGGCATTGTATTCCATACCAATTTTATTCGGGCAAACTAAAAATTAAGAATCTAAAAAATTACGTAAATTGAAATAAATGTAAAAAATAATAAATAAATATTTTAGTAAAGAATGATTTCAGTGACTTTATATTCCTATTGGATTTCTCCACATGAATATTTAAAAAAAAAAAAAAAAAAAAAAAAAAAGATTAAGCCTCCTTACAAAAGTTTCAACGGAGTAAATTTTCAGATGTTTTGAGAGACACTTTACAAAATTAACTGTCAAAGGACAAGGAGGTATATGAATCATATTTCAAAAAATTAGCATTCTTTTCTTTAACGTTATATGTTTTTTCTTTTAATTAATTCGAAAAGTTTTTATGATTTTGGTTTGCCTGCCGTCCTGGTTCTCTAAAACTGTAAAGGATAGCTTCTGAAAGGACCTTCTAAATATTTTCCTGCTTCCAATCTCTCCCCCCTCCTTTTTTTTAAACAGTTCATAAGTTGCACCTGCAATATTATTTTCTTCATAGTGCAAAATAGGTTAGTTTTCTACAGAGTAATATATGTTTGTAACTTGGCAGATCGTTTACTATTTGAAAATAACACATTTCTGTAAGTGACGGGACTAGAGCCGGTTTTAAGCAAAAATGTTGGGAGGGGGGGGTGTAAAGACAAAATTTTCTGACGATATATACCAATATGCTTTCAAAAATATACACCGAATATCTGGCCTCTTGGGCGGTTTCCTCCAGATATAGCTTGAATACGCATTAAATCCCCTAAAAGTCCTTCGCCCGAGGCACCCCTCACCCCAGGCAGATACTTAATGTGCATGTTTGCCTTAACCCATTTATGCCTAGCGTCCCTTTTTTGGGACAGCATTTTCGCTATTAGTCGAAAACGTTATTTATTTTTCCTAGCCTTTATTCATGAGTATTGAGCCTCAACTCTACAAAATATTTTAACATGACCCAGTAGGATGTTGATATTTCGATTTTTATGCATAATGATTTTAAAAGAAATCATCCCTTGTTCAAGAAGTTGACATCAGAAATTTATCTATTATTTCTGATATCAGTAAAAATCGAAGAATGTCGCAAAAATATCCAGGCACAAATGGGTTAAATACACACTGCATTACATGATCTGGAATGAAGTTGGCTTGAGGGGACAAAAGGGACTTGTTTACTGGCACAAAACTCACTAAAAGGAAAATCGTAACAAGACTATGTTCATGATATAGTATAACTTATAATAAACATTCGGCAGAACTGGTAATTTATACACTGAGCATTTTACAGATTGGTGATCAAAGCTAAAATTTGCTGACAGTCCTTTGGCAACTGACAATTTTGTCGACAAAAGTATTTTTTAGGGGGGTGGGGTGTCCGCTCGCCCTTCTCCTAAGCGCACAGAAACCCACTGTTGAGGTGGAACCATATTTGATGAAAGAAAAAATGTGACTATTTGATAATATGCTTCGTTCTACATATCTACCGTCCCTTAAAACTTATCTGAATCTGTCACTGCATTTGCTGTTAGTAAAATAATTAAAAACTTTAATTTCAAATTTGACAGTTTTTCATATATCTATAGAAATGTTATGAAATAGCACATCAATTTGTCAAATATTCGTCAAATATAATTATCCAACATTAGGTTTCTGCATTGGCCTAAAATATGAAACTAACTTATAAATGTAACGGTTAACAATTATGATAGCTAAATGTTAAAAATAACCAATTTCCAACAGTTGGATAATAGAGTGACAACATACAGATTTTACGGTGTCCCAATGTATACATTTACATGTTAACCCAACGTATGCATTTATACATTAATATAACGTATGCATTAATACATTAGCCCAACGTATGCATTAATACGTTAGCCCAACGTATGCATTAATACGTTAGCCCAACGTATGTATTTATACGTTAGCCCAACGTATGCATTCATACGTTAGCCCAACGGTTGGAAATATGTTGGCAAAACGTTAGAGCATACGTTGGCCCAACGTAAGAAATAACCAGTTGCCAACCGTTGGATAACCGTAAGCCAACGTGTCATTTCAACGTTGCCCCAACGTATGCATTCATACGTTGCCCCAACGTATGTGTGCTACCTGGGCCTACGCGTAGCCTTGGGGGAGTGGCTCGTAGTTAAAGAGCCGTTTGCAGCTCATACGATTTATCGAGCCACGCCTCCCCAAGGCTACGTTTACAGTTGCTTCATTTTCCCCCCATAGAAGAACTAGCGGGTGCCTACTCTATATTATTCGTTCCTCCAAGGGTTGCGCAGCCAACTGCTGGAGGAACCATGGTGAAAAATCGTCACGTGGCTGATGGTCGGTTGCTTTCAAGGCGTGCACACGCTTATGCATGATAAGATTGAAGGCCTTTGGCTCCCAACACTCGCCAAAAGGTCATCTGGCTCACATTTGCGGCTGTGAATACAGCCAGAGTGGTCGTCTCCGGTGTCTCCTCGAAATCACGCAACACATGCTCTTCAAGTTCCGGTGTCCTCGCACTCCAGCTATGCCCACTGTTATGCATGCCGCTGACAAATGAACCGGTTTCTCCGAGACGAAAAGTTTTCGTTTTCGGTCTGCCAAGCGTCTCGGCGGGAATCGCACCCCGTACAATCGCCGGGCGGCCTCCAGGGCATTCCCATCCGCAGCGCCGTAAATGAAATGCATATTGCCCATTTCCTGATTAGTGTATCTGGTCATCCCTACAACCGTGAAAGACGAAAACACGATGAATGCGGACAACCAGCGCTTTTATAGCACTTTCGATCACAGCGCCATCTGGAGGTTATATCCTTGTGTACTACACATTGTCGGCCAATCGGCTGACATGAATTGTTACTTTCGTAATGAATACGTAATTCTAAATTGTTTCTTGTCATTTTGCGCGGAGGTTAAGGGCCAGCCCTACTTCACCCCAATCGCCTAAGAGTATGGGTTCGTATTTTCGTGGTTTCGTACGGGTTCGAAACGGGAAGTACGTGGTTTCGTACGGGAACTTTTGTGAGTTTGATTCCCACTCATAAACTGGATATAATTTTCTTTTTCTGCGCTAGTAAAAACTTTCATTCTGTTTTCTACGCTACTATAGACGAGGGTTTATAAGCAGATTCTTAAACCAAGCACACAAGTTCGAAAATAAATATTCCAAAAGAGTTAAAAATTGACAAAGAAAAAATTTTCATAATTATCCCACCTGACCTTACTTATTTTTTTTTTTTGTATTTATTTTAGGAATGTTTAGCGCCTATGTTTCTGTGGTGCAACGATTTTGCTCAACAATGTATGACAGGTGAGATTTTAAATTTTTAAATTCTCAGAAATATAACTGTTTTCAGAAGGTATACTCTTACTTAAAAAAATAAGTCTTTTGTCTGTGGATTAGAAGCCATTTTAGACTTTCAAAGAGACAAAATAATCTTAAGCGGAGGCATCACTCTGTCTCTTCGAGAATTTTTATTATTATTAAGGTCATTATTCCTAGGATGATCAGCGTAGTTGATGAGCGTAGCTGTATTACTTGCTTATTCCCTTATTCCTTTAAAAATGGCTGAAGTGCCAAAGCGAAGGAAATGTAAATTAGTTGCATGAGAGGAAGTTATTTAAAATATAAGCGTGTTCATCTATTTTCAGAAATTTTAAAAACAGTGATTTTGAAAAAATTAGGCAAATTTTTGTTAATATAAATAGGGTTGAGTGAGAGTCCTATAGAGAGTAAGAAATAGTTATCATTAACGCAGTTTGTAAGGGGCCCGTTGAAAAATAATGAATATATCAGACATTTTTTAATTTAATCCTTTGAAGCGCAGCCATTTCCAATGCTAAAAAATGGGCAGCCGTTGTCATCGCTCGATTTAACTACCAGCAAGATGGCGGATGATCAAATTGTTCATCGCGTGCCAAAGATCGCTACCGAAAAGCAGATTTCACTCGCAGCTTATGGGTCATGAGAAAACGCTGGTATTTCCGATAGGGAATCCGGGGGGTGACATGACTCGAGAAGGCTTGATTTATGCCCTACGGGAGGCTTTACAATGACATCGTGGTAGGGCTCCTGTAGTGCATCTCATCAGAAACCGGCCATCTCTGTGCCTCACATGAATTCCCTTACGCCACACCGTACACGAACTGCACATCCGCCATTTCGTGGTTCGTATAACCAGCCATCCTCTCGTCGATCCACGAAATAAAAATGCTTTTGTATGCGAGGACCGACATCTTCATACCATTTATGACGACACTTTTCGGCGTTCAAGTTTCCGTGTTCAACCTTCCTATGACGAAATTTGCTCGTGTAGATGCGTTCTGTCTCCCCATAAAATTTTGCCCACTTTTTTCAGACTCACCCTGTATTTCGGATCAGAGCGGGCTCATCTTGATTCTACCGGGTCTGCTTGTGTACTCCGAAAGAGGCCTACGGGCGTTTCCTCATTAGTTAGATTTGGCCGTTGTTCATGACGTGTCTACGTGCTGGAACGAATAAGTGAGCATCCGTAGGCCTCTTTGGATGACTCATCGGAGTGCACAAGCAGGCCCGGTAGAATCACGATGGTCTCGGCTGAGTCATATGAGGTAAAAATTTGATTACTCTCTTCCTTTTTTTAAAAATAACTTCAGAACCTAATTCAAAGATTTTGTGAGAACAAAACGGTTTGATGACAGCGTGAAATAGTCATTAGGCTGGAAGATTCTTCGCGATGTATCACTAAATTTGAGATTGAAAATAAGCTTTCGAATCCGGTCTCTGTTAGAAGATACCAAGCTAAATAGGCAAAAAATTGATCATACAGGTCGTCTCATAAATTCAGCGACGTACTTTAAGGAGCGTTAGGGCTTATGAAAAGTATTGGGAATTTCGTAGAAATACAGAGACAACTAATTGTTAGCAACTTTGCTCAAACAGTGATTAAAGTACATTAATTAATTATATAAATTATAATTTCAGTTAATATATGTCCACATCATGCGTAAAAATGTCAAATTCCAAGGCCAATCAAAACAATTGCTAATAGATGTCACGTTACCACTGGTTTTAAAAGTAGTGCTAAGTACAAAGAAAAAAAAAAATTAATATAAATATTACTTTTAGAACGCCTATTTACAAAATTAATGCGTCGAGAAGAATTTTTAAACAAATACTGTAATGAAATGAGTTAGATCTTGAAAAAGTTTTCTTCAAAGAATACTCAAGTAGTTTAAAATTCCTGTACTTTTTAACACGCTTTTATTATCTTCACCTGTATGCATGTTTGTATGCTTGTATGTTTGTAACCGACTCCTTTGAACTCGATTTTGATCCACTTTAAACGGTCAGATTTAATTTAAACTTTGTAGATACTTCAAGAATCGATGACAATACAATAATTTGATAAGTTTATCCCATTATCCTGATTTTAACACGCTTTTATTTACTAGCTTCATCTGTATGTATGTTTGTAACCGACTCCTTTGAACTCAAATTTGGCACAGTTTAAACGGTCAGATTTAATTTAAACTCTGTACATTTATGAAGAACCGTTGACAATTCAATAATTTTATAAGTTTATCTCATCATCCTGATCAGGATCGCCAGGATTAAATAATTTCCTCATTTCTTATCCTGATTGAAAGTAAAACACTTCCAAAGATTACAGTCTTAAGAAAACCTTTTTTACTGTGGCCGTGATCGTATAGTGGTTAGTACATTACGTTGTGGACGCCATAACCCAAGTTCGAATCCTGGGCACGGCAATTTTTTTTTTTTAAATATCGTGATCCATCACATTATGGAAGAGTTGAGTACAAGAACATGTTAAGGCCATTCTTTTTAACACGCTTTTATTTGTTGATTAGAGACATATTTTTCCTTTTTAGTGAGAAAGGTAGCATTTAACTGTAGGTTGATTAATACTTTGATGCACAGCAGGGGCGTAGCAAGAGGGGGGGGGCTCAGGGTGGCTGCTCCCCCACGACATGGGACCCTTTACTTAGCTTACAATTTGATACCCAGCCCACCCCGAAATAAAATCCTGGCTACGCCACTGGTGCACAGTGAAAATAAATTATCTCACAGTTTGTACTTTTCAGCTTAGTGTTCCTTAGTGTCTTATGAGAGATATCGAATATTAAAAATAAATTTTAAATACATACAGTTTAACAAAAACTAAAAAACAAGCTTTTATAGCAAATCGAACTAAAAAGTGAAAAATAAAAATATAGTTTAAAAAACCAAAAAACACGCTTTAGTGATAAATTGAACAAACTAAAAAGCGAAAAATAATTCTTAATATAGAAATAAATTAATGAACGAAAAATAGTATTATTGTGAAAAAAGCGTGGGGTGCTCCATATATCAGTTCTTGAGAATATTCAATCGGTACGATTAGTACAAAAATGATACAAAAAATATAGCACAAAGCGCCCCACGCTTTTTCACAATAATACTATTTTTCGTTCATTAATTTATTTCTATATTAAGAATTATTCTATAAAAGCAAATTATTAAAATAACTACGCTAATTAAAAGGGGGAAAATCGTTTAGATTTTGGGATGGTAATGGGCCCTTCTGACACTTAATGAAGAACAGCTACTGGATAATTTTGAAATTTCACAAAAATAATTTATCTGTATGTCTCTAAAAGTGTTGCGTTTATTTCCTTAGATCAGTGAAAAAATCGTTATATCAGCAAAGAAGAATCTTTGATGGACTTGGAGTGGAAGAAATGAGGCTTGTAGAATGAAGAATAAGACTGCTGTACTCTTTTCTCCTTTAAGAACAAGGATTTATATTAAATAACATTTTAAAATTACTTCTTTTGTATGTGTATTATTTTTTGAATTATAATAATTACTATGGTACGCCACTGAAACATGAAACAGTAGTAAAGTGCTAAATTCTTACGTGCATGATACTGTTGTATCTCTCTATTAAAAAATAAAGAAAGGCCGCTGTCAAAGCTGGTTGGCTTATCTCCTCCTAAACCGTGGGGATTTAAGTTTCGACTAAGGTGCCCACAGATTCGAAAAATTCCGAGGAACTTGATAAGCTGACTTAAATTTCGAAAATCGGATTATTTTAGAGATATTAATAAAAAACTGAAAAAATAAACAGAATGGATGCCAGATTTGGCATAAAATCATTCATTCCTTTGCAACAAAGAGTTTCCAAGTATGTAGTATCACGTGAAATTGTCAAACATGAAGTAGAAATACACCCATTTTACGCCAAAATAAAAACTATATGAAATAAGTAACTCAAAATGTGTTACACAAAGTTGACAATTTTCAAATAGTAAGTTCGCTTAGACAACAGGAGTTTAGAATGAGCGATTATTCCTATTTCCAAAACAGAATAACTAATATCTTGAAAATGAAAAATAATTAAAATGCAGATTATTTTAAAGCCTTTTCGGTCCAGCTGGATTATTTGCTACCAGCAGAAATATTGGGCGGCGTTAATTATGCCATTACAGCAGTTATAGTACACTTTGGATATTTGCTAGCTCGACGAGATGGTATAATTCGTGGTGCTAAGTACGCCAATCTGCAAACGATTATGTAAATGAAAATATGGATAACGGTTTTCCGGTAACCTTAAATGAACAGTAATTATAGGTTATGAGCATGTGTAAATCGCCAAATAATGAAAAGTCGCCATGGGTGGCAAGCTATCCTACCTGTCCCGTAGTTTTTATCAAAGTAAACATCTGAATTACTGTTTTCTTAGAGCTAATTATTAACTATACATATACGCAAGTCACCAAATTATGAAAATTCTCCATAATACGCTAATACACAAGGCGTCCCATGGGTTTCACATAATTACAAATAGTGCGAGGTTTAAATTTTTATGTTCCAAGCACAACATCCAAGAACCAAGCAATGTGTAGCTCGGTAACATTCTATCTTATCCAACCTTTGGGTTTTGTTTGTTGAAATTATGACTTTTTTACGAAGTCTTTTTAGGGGCCGAATGTCTCATACGAAATGCGAGCGTAGCGAGTCTAGGGGCTTTGGCCCCTAGTACTTTAAAAAGAAGTATCGCATAAGCTATTAAGCTTATGTAACCTTGTAGTCGAAATAATCGCTAATTTGCTGAACAGATTTTTTTCATAACATCATAAGCACAAGCGGTGGCTCCTGTAACGGGTAACTTCAAAAAAATTTCTTGGTTGTGACATATGTGACTCCAAGATGCATATTTTGGTATTTATAAATTTTTGATCTTAACTGCATCTTTTGAAGTACTTCTAATGAATATTTCCTGAATTTTCTTTTGGTTGGGTCTGATTCTTACGCAAAATACTTTATTCTTGAACAATTTCCTTTTTTTAAATTCGATTTAATTCTACTCTACAATCAAGAAATTGACTTGGCTTTGGCTGATTCTGTGGCTTCAAAAGGCTTTCCTCGCTACCAGATATTTGTAATCGCTCAATTGTATTTTAATCTCGAAGAAAATATTTTTCGGCAGTTGCCGAACCTACAGGTATAAAGCTTTGCTCCGGCTGAATGCTGTTTAAAATCTGTACTGTAAATTCGTATTAATAAAATCATTTTCGCTGTGACATATTTTACAGTTCCGAAGAGCTTTTTTAATAAAACCTTCTAAACTTTCTATTGTATTATCTTAAAAGAATAGGAAGAAGGAAAACTTCAGTCCTGGTAGATTTTGCGGCTTCTAAGCGCTTTTTATTCTAAATGTTTCTGAATTCTTGATTGTAATTCCATGTTCAAGAAAATTCGGCAATGGCTGATTCTTCAATTTCAAAGTACTTCTTCTACTATATGTATTTTTAATTCTTGGCTGTAAATCTTATCTCCAGCAAAATCGCTCTAGTTGATTTTTCGATTCGAAGAGCATATTATTCTAAATATTTCTAACCTCTTGATGGAAGCTGCATGTTCAAGAAAGTGTCTTGGCCATGGCTGATTCTTCGATTTCAAAGCTATCCTTCTGCTCATCGATGTATTTTTTAACTTTTGGCTGCAACTCCAGAAAATGTCTTGTTTGCCGCTGATTTTGCGGCTACGAAGAGCTTCTGATTCTAAAATTTTCTAAACTCTTTTAGTTTGAAAGAATGCGCATGGCTGAGCGTCTTTCATCTAAAGAAATCGTTTTTCGCCGTACGTTTGCTGTACACGAAACCTTGAAAATTTTTAGATTAATTCTAAACCATCGGAAAACGGCTAGAAAAAATATTTAAAAAAATTTTAGCACGTAATTTCCCATAAAAATCGTTAAAAAAAAGTTCAAATTCAAAAAATTGGAATGTCCATCCTATAACTCTTACTATAATAAAATAATATAGTCTAATTCTAATTTATTTAGTCCAAATACAGCTATTTTTAATCGTTTTCCATTTATTTTCATTTAGCAATAAAAATTACAAGAAATCAGAAATTCGAGCAAAAATTGGTTCAATGAACTGAATGCCCGCGCTATGAATTCATGCATTTTCGCTCAAAAAATAATGTTGTCATACATTTTTAAAAACTAAAAAAATTTTCCATAGTTGTCTTATATTTAT
This sequence comes from Cheiracanthium punctorium, assembly GCA_038373885.1. Classification (NCBI taxonomy): domain Eukaryota; kingdom Metazoa; phylum Arthropoda; class Arachnida; order Araneae; family Cheiracanthiidae; genus Cheiracanthium; species Cheiracanthium punctorium. The sequence continues at coordinate 7,860 of JAWZYV010014638.1, read as the reverse complement.
TTTCAATGCATATTTTAGCCAAAAAATAGAAAATTTTCTTTTTATTACAAAAAAAAGAGAGTGTAGCCCATTGGCTACAGTATGCAATGTAGGGTTAAGGCATTTTGATGTAACACACTGCGAGTTGTCGAGAAGATATATACTATCAGGAAAAGTTTCTTGAATTTACATAATTCCTTTTGTAGTTCTTTTTTCCGTCTTACGCAATGGAATAATTTACACTCTGGCTGATCAAAAAGTGTTACATACTAAACATTCTGCTATTCACACCTGTAGAAATTCTAAAGCAAGTAATACACACATACACACTTACATATGTGCCCACGACAGAGTTTCGTTGCGTGCTTAACCCATTCGTGCCCAGTTATTTTTGCGATTTTCTTCGATTTTTGCCATTACCAGAAATAATAGCTAAATTTCTGATGTCAACTTCTTGGACAAGGGATGATTTCTTTTAAAATCATTATTTATAAAAATTGAAATGTTAACGTACTACTGGGTCATGTTATAATATGTTGTAGAGTTGAGGTTCAATATTCGTGAATAAAGGCTCGGAAAAATAAATAACGTTTTCGACTGATAGCGAAAATACCGTCCCAAAAAAGGTACGCTAGGCATAAATGGGTTAACATGAAACTCAGGCGAAAAGAATAAATATAATATTGGACTTAGCGCGGAAGAAAAATCCACACTCGAAAATAGCGCTTTTTATTGCCATTGCATAATAACAAATAATTGTTTATGCAGTAAAAAAAAAAAAAGTGTCACAATTTTCATTTTGTGTTTGTGCAATAGTAACATTTTCCTTTGGAGTATAAATTATCTCGCAACTGGTATTGTCAGCTTTATCATTTCCAATTTCGCATGAGGAAATTTTGGGGCCCTGGTGCATCACTGAAACGAGCACACTTCAAATTGCATGTGATTAGAATCTATAGGAAAATCTGCAACTCTCTGTGGCTTGTTTAGCGCTCTCTGTTGAAAGCAGCAAAATATCCTTGAAAACGCGCTAAAACTTCATTCTTATTTAAATCTTGTTTGCTGTTTTTAATTAAGTCAGCGAATCCGTAACTATGTAACTTATGGTGACCATACGTCCCCTATTTTCGAGGGCAGTCCCCAATTTCTGTGGGGTTTTTTTGCGATATGCCTTCGAAATGTAAAGAAGCAATTGAGGACGTTTTTCATTATTACATTGTTTTTTAATTACATTACTGTTAATTATTTCATTAATCATAAAATGTCCCCAATTTTGTTTCAGAATTGGGGACATGTCCTCAATTCTACGTTCGAATATATGGCCACCTTAAGATAACTTCATTTTAACCAAGCGATATCCAAACACTTTTAAAACGTCGATACCCTTATGCGATGCTATGTACGACTGCATCATCGCGTGTATCGCTTACAGGTATATAATAATTTAGCAAGCTGTTATTCAACTGGGTCCTGGTTTCGACACCGGTTCGGTATCATGTCGTGGTGCGCACTTAAGAAGTACCTTTTTCTGGGATTCTAAAAGTTACCATTTCAGTCTTTGTAGGCAAGAAAAAGGGAAAAAGAATCAGACTTGGAAGGAATTGCTTTTTCCATGGAGCAATATGGCTTGTGAATGTGGTGGGGGTAAGGACAGTAGTTATATATTTATTTTTCAAATAAATAACAAGTACTTCACTAACAATAAGAAATATACCGGATGTTTCAGACCATTTAATCAGTACGTCGATCTAGCAAATTTGTAATTACTTACGTCAGTGTTGGCACAGATTTCAAAGCTTTTACTTTTCAGTTTTCTATAACCCGCTATCTTGATTTTATATATCATTGTTTCATAGAATATGTTCTTATTTCCTCAATGTGATATCCTTTGTTTCGCCTTCCAAGAGGAAGAAACATTCCATCACGCCACGGATGAAGAAACATTCTATCACGCCTGTGAAGGAGTTGTCGGAGGTAGAAATAGGCCGATTTGATGTCGTATAGCAGTACTAAATCCATAAGAAAAAGCTTAACCCATTTATGCCTAGTGTCCCTTTTTTGGGACGGCAATTTCGCTATTAGTCGAAAACGTTATTTACTTTTCCTAGCCTTTATTCATGAGTATTGAGCCTCGACGCTACAAAATATTTTAACATGACCAAGTAGGATGTTGATATTTCGATTTTTATGCATAATGATTTTAAAAGAAATCGTCCCTTGTTCAAGAAGTTGACATCAGAAATTTATCTATTATTGCTGGTATCAGTAAAAATCGAAGAAAGCCGCAAAAATATCCAGGCACAAATGGGTTAAGGCCATTAAAATGGAAATGCTTTCCATGATCTGTACTGGCTGCATTTCTTTATTGAGGTTAAAAGAAAATAAATAAATAAATAAATAACCCAATTTCAAGCAAAAATTTGATCTAATACATTGCGTAAGAAAAGAACGTTGATAGCACCAGGTGCATCTAACTGTGTCGTATAGACACGCATGCTGGAGATCCATAGAACAAAGTGAAACCTCCTTGTAAGCAGACATGTTGAAGTAAGAAGCTTTATTTAAGAAGGCCAGCTTTTCACCGCCTGCTGAGAAAAAGGAAAGCCACTCATAAGCGATTGCCCACGTGACCGGTAGGCTTTAAGGTAACAAATATAAAATAAATGAAATAAACAGTCAAATGTATATCAACCAAAGCAGAAGTGGCAGAATTCGGCGAGCGCCGTTGTAAAAGCTTGGGAACCCTGCAAAACAAGTCAGCTTAATACAGACAGGCAACCGGAATTTGTATTGCATATACTAAGTCGATAGTTAATTTAATAAAGAAAAACCTAAATTCGCAGATGCACCGGCTGGCATAAGACAGAAAAGGAAGCATTTTTTACCAAGCAGAAAAACTAAGTGGGGTGAGATTAAAACTAGAATAATTGATTTACAAAAGCGAAAAAAAAAAAAAAAAGTTTTAGATAAAAACTGTCATAGCCAGCTGCCGTCAAAAAAGAGTCTCTAGATCTGTGGCACGCGATGAACGTTTCGATCGTCTGCCATCTTGCTGGTAGTTAAGTCGAGCGATGGCAACGGCTGCCCTTTTTTCAGCATTGGGAAAGTGTTGCGCTTCAAAGGGTTAAAGTAACTCCCGCTGATGGATTAACCCTTTATAAGGCAGTGGTAAAATACTTACCACCTATGTTCTATTAAATACAGAAATCAATTGTCATGAGTGAATTTTCTGATGTTTGTTCAGTTATATTGGATGTATATTTTTTCCATACATCTAGATTCTAAATAATATTTGGATTATGAACTTTTCTTTCATTCGCAATTTTAAAGATAGCTCTAATAATTACTTTAAAATTGAGCATAAGAATCATCGCTTTTAATTAAATATTTTTGCGTTTAATTCCGTACAAGCAGCAGGTAGTTTTCCGACTTTGATTTTGTATATAATTAATGTATTCTCCTGCAAAATTTTTATGTTTGTATACTTGTTTCTCCAATTTTCACGTAGGATATTGCAGTAGAGGGAAAATATATGAATTAATTCTAAAAAATGGGCTAGAAAAATTCCAAGTAATTTCGACTCTCTGCACATACCCTCGCCTTATAAAGGCTTAAATCGTGAAATTTAATAATTGGTAAACGCTCCCTTAACGAAGGATATCGATATGACATCATCTAACACGTGACTCTGAAGCAATCCACTGTAAAAGTAGAATTCGTAGGTGCTCAATATTTCAGTCTGATTGACTTCAGTGTATATTTTTCCCAGTTAGCCTTTCAAGAAACTCGCCCTGATGGGCTAACTCACGAGTTCCATTGTTAGTAAATATGGCCATAATGGAGGACCTTAATGGTTTCGTGTTTAATGCGTTGTAGTCCACCCTTATCATTCGTGAGTAATTATTATGTTAGCTTCTGTCAGTTTAAAAAAGTTTAGAATCAAAACTCTCAGACAGCCGTATTGAATAAAATATTTAATTATTAAAGAATGAAAACAATAATTCTTTTCTCAAGTTTTTTTCTTTTTGGTAGTAGTGGTGTTTATTCTGTTTCCAAATTGCAAATTCTCTGAGACCCCAGCGCAGTAATTCAACTGAAAGAATAAAAAGCATCATGAAATTAAAAGAAAAAGTTGACTAATCATCATTTACTAACACACTATGTGCTGACAACTCTATGCAAAGAGTAACCAGAATTGAAGTTACATCTCCGCCTACCATAAACGTAGCTTCACCTCTTCTCCTAAAACCCATATACAAAATTTGTATTCTCGGAATGTGTTGATTTAGTTGCATTTTTTTTTCTGCATTTTCCCTTTTTAATGTAAATCAGCTTATCTCACTTTATTTAATGTCGAATGTTCATTGTTGATATAGCGGAAAAGTTTGTCTTACTGTGGGCGTTAATTTTCATTATGAGGGCGTATTATTTGTTCTCTCCAAGAGCTCTATAATGAGCTAGACGGAAACGTGTTGATACGTGCGATACGTGACCGAGGATTTAATTTGCTATGGCTTTTTACAACTAATTTGAATATGTGTGAATTTGAAAATGGGCAAGACGATCCGATTTTGGTTTGTACATCTTTCTGCTGTCTATCCGCTCCTCTAATTGCCACCCATTACCTTAAAATCAAAATGGCTTTGCTTATGCATAGTGCGAAAACAAATGAACCAAAAAAGAGGTATTTGCGTTCAATTTGCCGAGCAGACAAAATAGAACAATTGTTTTATTTGGGTAAACCATTTCGGCAACCTATTATTCTCAACACAAAAATTTTTGTCGGAATGTAATCTGCTTATTAAAGCAAAAACCAAGTTTTAAAAATTCAAAGACAACCCTACTCTATCACTTCATGATTCAAATCAGCACACACACACACACACACATCCAAAATAATATCAAATGTTTATGTGAATTTTTAAATACTTAAAAACGATCACTCTGATAATATAAAGAATTTACAAATTCTCAGCTTTAATTCTTACATTGCATGTACTTGGCCTACTTTTGAATCACAAATTTTAAAAGCAAAAGGTAATAAGCTTTTCAATTCTTATTAATCATGAAACACCGTGCAGTCATGTAAGGAAAATCATAATTACTTAAAAAAATAATGTAGACAGTTTCTTAACCCTTTGAGACGCAACCCTTTCCCAATGCTGAAAACAGGGCATGCTGAGCATGTGCACAGCCAGCTGTCGTGAAAAAAGGGTCTCTAGATCTGTGGCACGCGATGAACGTTTCGATCGTCGTTCATCTTGCTGGTAGTTAAGTCGAGCGATGGCAACGGCTGCCCTTTTTTCAGCATTGGGCAATCTATCCAGCTGTTCTTCGCATTCTTCCATTTTTCAGCAGATGTCAGTGCTGTTAAAAATAATCGTGACAATTTTTTTTACGGAAAATGACGTGCTAAAAAGTAAAGATTTCTCGTGGAGCTATGTCACCCGCAACTATTTTTATAGAAATCAAATCTATTCTTCGTGACTGGCAGCAGTCAAAACGTAAGAGTTTGGTGTTCCCAGAGCGGGATCACTGCGCCTTAAAGGGTTAAGCAATTTAAAATGTATCACCTTCCTTACAAACACAGCGGTAGATACACTGACACGGACGTGAATTCAAAACGAAATCTGCGTTAATACGGGTTAGGACTCGATAGAAAGTCCGCCACGGAGAGCAACCCACACCCAACCTCGTTCATTTGAGTAGATAATTGGCCACCCACATTTCATTTCATTACAAACGCAACCTTCTGATCTGGAGTCAGATGCGCTACAGTTTCGCCACCAGGCCGATGTCCAGGAACGTGGTCGTTTCGTGTGCATTTGCATTCTTTTTTAATGGTACACTATGCATTTTACTTAAGCAAAATCATTAATGTCGCATTCTTAAAATAAACAGGTTGGTGTTAGGGAATAGATACTTAAAAAAATTAATGCATATATTTTTTTAAACAGTTGCAATGTACCACGTCCTATGAAAAAGAAATCGGAGTAAGGCTGACCCGGACGTGATTTGAACACGCAACCTTCTGATCTGGAGTCAAACGCGGTACCGTTGCGCCACCGGGCGGATGTCCAGGAACGTGGTCGTTTCGTGTACATTTGCATTCTTTTTTAATGGTACACTATGCATTTTACTTAAAAAAAAGCATTAATATCGTATTCTTAAAAAAAATGCATATATATTTTTTAAACAGTTTCAATGTACCACGTCCTGTGAAAAAGAAATCGGAGTAAGGCTGACCCGGACGTGATTTGAACACGCAACCTTCTGATCTGGAGTCAGACGCGGTACCGTTGCGCCACCGGGCGGATGTCCAGGAACGTGGTCGTTTCGTGTACATTTGCATTCTTTTTTAATGGTACACTATGCATTTTACTTAAGCAAAAGCATTAATATCGCATTCTTAAAAAAAAAATGCATATATATTTTTTAAACAGTTGCAATGTACCACGTCCTGTGAAAAAGAAATCGGAGTAAGGCTGACCCGGACGTGATTTGAACACGCAACCTTCTGATCTGGAGTCAGACGCGGTACCGTTGCGCCACCGGGCGGATGTCCAGGAACGTGGTCGTTTCGTGTACATTTGCATTCTTTTTTAATGGTACACTGTGCATTTTACTTAAGCAAAAGCATTAATATCGCATTCTTAAAAAAATGCATACATATTTTTTAAACAGTTGCAATGTACCACGTCCTGTGAAAAAGAAATCGGAGTAAGGCTGACCCGGACGCGATATGAACTCGCAACCTTCTGATCTGGAGTCAGACGCGGTACCGTTGCGCCACCGGGCGAATGTCCAGGAACGTGGTCGTTTCGTGTACATTTGCATTCTTTTTTAATGGTACACTATGCATTTTACTTAAGCAAAAGCATTAATATCGCATTTAAAAAAAAAAAATGCATATATATTTTTTAAACAGTTGCAATGTACCACGTCCTGAGTAAAAGTAATCGGAGTAAGGCTGACCCGGACGTGATTTGAATACGCAACCTTCTGATCTGGAGTCAGACGCGCTACCGTTGCGCCACCGGGCCGATGTCCAGGAACGTGGTCGTTTCGTGTACATTTGCATTCTTTTTTAATGGTACACTATGCATTTTACTTAAGCAAAAGCATTAATATCGCATTCTTAAAATAAACAGGTTGGTGTTAGGGAATAGATACTTAAAAAAATAAATGCATATATTTTTTTAAACAGTTGCAATATACCACGGCCTATGAAAAAGAAACCGGAGAAAGTCTGACCCGGACGTGATTCGAATACGCAACCTTCTGATCTGGAGTCACACGCGCTACCGTTGCGCCACCGGGCCGATGTCCAGGAACGTGGTCGTTTCGTGTGCATTTGCATTATTTTTTAATGGTACACTATGCATTTTACTTAAGCAAAATCATTAATGTCGCATTCTTAAAATAAACAGGTTGGTGTTAGGGAATAGATACTTAAAAAAATAAATGCATATATTTTTTTAAACAGTTGCAATGTACCACGTCCTATGAAAAAGAAATCGGAGTAAGGCTGACCCGGACGTGATTTCAACACGCAACCTTCTGATCTGGAGTCAGACGCGCTACCGTTGCGCCACCGGGCGGATGTCCAGGAACGTGGTCGTTTCGTGTACATTTGCATTCTTTTTTAATGGTACACTATGCATTTTACTTAAGCAAAAGCATTAATATCGCATTCTTAAAAAAAAAAAATGCATATATATTTTTCAAACAGTTGCAATGTACCACGTCCTGTGAAAAAGAAATCGGAGTAAGGCTGACCCGGACGTGATTTGAACACGCAACCTTCTGATCTGGAGTCAGACGCGGTACCGTTGCGCCACCGGGCGGATGTCCAGGAACGTGGTCGTTTCGTGTACATTT
>JAWZYV010014637.1:0-73648 GCA_038373885.1 Cheiracanthium punctorium | reverse complement strand
TTTGAGCAGTGTAGTTATTGTGTAGTAAAGTTAATTTGATTATCTGGAGAGTGGTAATAATTATATTCTGTACATTATTTGAATTATAAGTGTTATACTACAGTGCATTTGAATTTGAACTGTAAATCCATCATTCATTGATAAATAGGATTACTATTCATTACAACATAAATACATTAATTATTCATACTTAATAAAATCACACGTACATAATTATAAATTAAATCGAACAAAGCCCAACACGTGGAGAAAAATGTGTATTGCTGATGTATACCGTACGCATTTACCAGCTGTTTCATGTTGCGGCCCGTGCGCGATCTCCCTCTCTCTTTTTAAATTTTAAATGTGCATACAAATCGAGCGCGAAGTTCGAAATGTAATTAAATAACAAGAGATTCAAACATTCCCAATGCTAACCCAGTGAAAATTGCATTAATATGTGTACATACGTCCAAAACTATGTGAAAATGTGAGAATATCATAAATAAATGGGCGATACCCTTACAGCCTTCAAAAAACATTTAAAAAAAATTTTACATAGAATTTCAAATGTATAAAAACGTGAATGAACGTTCATAAATGTTTATTTTTTGTTAATAAAAATACAATAATGTTTGGAAACCTGTTTAACTGCATAAATATGAACAGGGGCGGCCCTAGGGCCGGACAAACCGGACCCCTGTCCGGGGGCGGCAAATTTTAGGGGGCGGCATTTTGGATCGAATTTGAAAAATACATTTCGTATTAGTAAAAGAATTGTTAAAAAATATTCCGAAGAATATCATTCTATATAACTTTACTAGCTGATGTACCCATCCGCCATTGATGGGTTTTTACTAACCGCGCGAAATTTCGTTTGCATTGTAGTAGTACAAAAAATGGAATTAACATACAGGCAGAAATATAGAAAGCAAAGTTATAACTCTTGTGTATTGTTCAAAGATTACAGGTTAGAGAGTAACAAATTACTGAGACAAACTGTCAATAGAGAAAATAGTTTACATTCAAAATTAACGTTTTCTTTTAGTGGATGAGCTTCCTACATCAAGAAGTCATTTAAAGTTGCAAAAGAAGATGCTAATAATGAATATTAAACTGAAAAGTGAATATCTGGAAAATCCTTTGTAATAGCAAGTAGCCGATATTTAACACTGCAACTTCCGATTGAATTATATTTTGATGATTTTACTTGATGCGCGAAAAACTTTATCAAAGTTTACGTCATACCTCAAAAATAATTCAAATTTGTAGAAAATTAAAAACCTGAAATTTTAATTTACTAACCGCCAACTATTTAACAGAATTTCATTTCATTCCCTTTTGTCTGACCTAGTTTTCACGAAGTGGTCAGACAAAATTTTCTCAAAAGAATATATATATATATCAATGTTATTTAAATCAATCTCATCGGTAGTAACTGAATTTTGTTCTATTAACTTTAGAAATTTTATTATGCTAGTGAAATTTTTGCACAATTTTCTCAAAATTAAAAAAATAATAATTGAAAAAAAGAAATCTGCGTAATTTAAGTCGAACAGCCACCTATTGTATTACCTCCAGACGCCTTAAAGTGACGCCCTCCCCCTCTCTCCCCGCCCCCTGAAAAGAAAAGAAAAAATAAAATGCAACTTTTGCAAACCCTTTCAATTTATTCAAATCTTTTAAAAATATCGATGATGCTTTGTTACCCATCATATGGCCTTATTTCATTCTGTTCTCTTAATCCGTTTTTGATGGATGCCAGAACAAACTTTTAAAGCGATTTTTACAAAATCTCTATGAATCTATGAATTATTTAAAACATGAATTATTTAAAACTATTTTGGTATCTATTGTTTCAATTAACTTACCATTCAATATAATTCCAAATTTCAGTTATTCCATTCAGCTATTTTTTAACAATGGGTGAACATACATTTACACACAGTTTTCAAACAACAGTTTTAAATCTCAAAACTTTTAAACGAATTAGAAATATTTTAGCAACTGCAGTTTAAATTAAGTTGCCACTTTTGGTGTTGCTATAAATTACATTTCATTCGCTTCAGTTGGATGGGCGTAGCCAGCGGGGAGCAGGGGGGCAGCTGCCCCCCTAAAATGAGTTAGTCACAGGTCCTGATTATGACAAACCGGGGGAAGGAGAAGTTGGACTCCATGGTCTCCTTGTCTTGCCCCCCCCCCCCCGCTGATGAAAATCCTGGCTACGCCCTTGTTCAGTTGTTTATATGTGATGTGCAAACAAATATTTACACATTTTGCATAAATTTTTCACAAGATGTCCAGTTGATTCACAGTTGATGATTCCAGCCAAAATTTACAGATCGCATCGAGTTGGTATTGACATTAATTCCAAGGCAGATATTTACTCTCAAACATGTCTATGCTCTATATATTGGTACAAATTCAATGCGGAATCATAAAGCTATTGCAGTCAGCACGATTACCCTGCTCTAGAACTTGACGAAGATTTGGATCTCGATGGATAGAATGTCAGCAAGAACGACACGATTTAACACGATTGAGCATACTACTGTGGCATAAATTTGTAGTTATTACGTAACAGCGTTACTTAGATGCGATTAATAGTACTGAAATTTAATGCACGCATAGTTAAGACACTCCTAAAAAGTGCTAATTAAACATTGTAACAGTGTTAACACTGTTTATAGTGTAGTAAACAACTGGAGTTAATATTGACCATCGGGGAAAACGCGCTTGATCTAGTAAATGAAATAGTGTCAGTTACGGCCTTATTAGGCAAATAGGAAAGCCCAATTGAAATTTTAATGCTAATTTCAACTATAGATTTTACACCACAAATTGCTATTGCTTCGAGAATTTCGCTTTCTTTGCCGATAAGTGTGGCAAGTGCAGAGAAGAGTTTCTCAAAATTAAAGTTAACGAAAAGTTTCTTATGTTCCACAACTCTTCCAGATAGGTTAAATAATTTAAATACATTTGCTATCGAACATGAATTAGTTGAAAAATTGATTTAAGAGAAAAAGTCAGGAATTTTGTGGAATTAAAAGTCAGAAAAAAAACTCTTTTTTTTTTTCTCTTTCTTTTGGTTTTTAGCTTAATGTGTGGTTTTTAATAAATATGTTTTCTCTTATGCTGTGTTATGTTTAAAGAGCTATTCCAGTTTTATAGGCATGAAAACAGTATCTGTGAACAATTTATTTCTTTTAATAGAAATTTTACTGTGGGGGGGGGCGGCATTTTATATTTTTGTCCGGGGCGGCAAAACTGTTAGGGCCGGCCCTGTCCCTATACGTAAAAAACACTCAAAATACTGGGGTTAAACGATAAAATAAATAAAAACTTTGTGAAAAAACACACATAAAATGTAACTTATAATAGTTACGATCGTTTGGACCAAAAAATTCTTTCGGTCTGCATCAGAAAAACCCCGAGACGCAGGGGCGTAGCCAGAGGGGGGCTGCTGCCCCCCGCCCCGAAATGGGACAATTTACTTAGCTTACAATTTGATATTTAGCTTAGAATGAACTTTAGCTTTTTAACTTTAAATTTAATACCCAGCCCACCCCGAAATAAAATCCTCGCTACGCCACTGCGCGAGACGAACGTCTTTTCTGATGAAGATGAAAGAATTTTTTGGTCGAAACGATGGTAACGTATTATAAGTTACATTTCATGTGTGTTTTTTCACAAAGTTTTTATTTATTTTATTCTGCCTATACTTCCGTGTTTACGTATGTTCGTGTCAGTGGCGTAGCCAAGGGGGCATAGGGGGTCACCAACCCCCCTCCGATGAGGAATTTTTTGCCATACAAATGCATATTCTTCGCTCCCTTATCACGTACACTTATACACAAATGTGAGTTGCAGTAATCGTACCCCCCCCCCTTCCATGAAAAAATTCTGGCTATGCCACTGGTTCGTATTAATAGGTTTTGGTTTATTCATTGAGGTTGGGACGCCCGACCAGGGTAGAAAATTTCTAGAGGCGGTATAACGCCTATGGTTAACTTATTTTAAAAAGATTAAAATATTATGGAGTTTTGGGCGGTTTTCTCCAGATGAAACATGAATATGCCTTAGAACCCCCTTAAAAAGTCCTCCGACCAAGCCCTCCACCCTTCTGCTTAGGTGTATTATTAAAAAAAAGAGGAAAATTCTGTATGCAAATTATTCAGGAGTTAAGTTAAATTGTTTAAAATTACTCAAACAGATTAAAATAATCTATATAAATAAAACAGAGTGTAAACTGTCCGTTTGTCTGTCTGTCTGTCTGTCTGTGTCTCGCGTAGCTCCGAAACGGGTGATCGTAGACCTACCAAATTTTGTACGGAAATTCTCCAAGACGGGTCTCGACACACCTCGAAGCGATTTTTTCGAAAATCGAATTAGAAAATGTTTTATTTTATGTTTTGTCCGATTTTTAGCGATTTTTCTTGCGTAATACATAATAACGCCGGTAATTGCACTCGCAAGAAAACTATATTTACATCATCGTATAGAGGAGAAAATTTTCTTTTAAAAACTGTTTGTTCGGACTGTGTAACATAATTTGCAGATTTTTGGGAATTTTTCAAATAAAATTAAATTTGACGCTGACTTTCGTAAAATATTTTTAAAACTGCTGCATCTTGAATTCTATCTGTCATAACTTTTTTATATTTGGGCAAAAGACGGAGCACACAATTCGCCCACTTTTAAAAGAAGAACGGAAGAAAAATATGAATTAGGAGAATTTTTACGAATTTTTAAGTAAAGAAGGATTTTCATTTCAGTAGCACCTGCTTATGAGTTTCGGTTTGATATCTTGCGGTTTGGTTGTCATGGATACAGTAACAATGATTAAAATTGCCAGTTGAAAAAAATAAATAAAAACGGGTCCCGCGAGCAGACGATTTCTTTGCTTGGCTCGATTTCCTTTTATAAATACTGGATTTATTTGCGAGAAGAAAAATTAAACTGAGAAAAACAATTTTAAAGCCTTTATAAATAGCGCAGTCTTATCTCTTTTCTTTTTGTAAAGGGTTGCAAGAGAGGGTGACGTATTTTTAAAATAAAAAAAAGAAAATGTCCATTTCATGTAGTGTCTGAGGTATTTAACGCTAAAACATGAACCTAAAAGACAGCATGTCTGAGGAAATAAGACATTTTGAAAGTGAGAAGTTCACTGCAAATGGTTCATTTGCATTTTTTTGATACCGAATGACGCTGACATAGTTTTTTTTTTTTTTTTTTTTTTTTTGTGTGTGTGTGTGTGTGTGTGTGTGTGTGTGTGTGTGTCATTATATTGCAATGATCTCAGGTTATTACATATATGACGCAAATTTTAAGTCAAGAGTGAAATAATTTTGCTTTTTCTAGATTCCACATCACTGGAATTAATTCGAATTACACATGTGAGGAAATTTTTCGTTTCCTACCGTGCGAAGAACGGGCACGCAGCTAGTAATAAATAAAAGTATGAAATTTTTCTGGAGGATGGGTTCAGTTATCTAAACAAATTATACTGCAACAAATAAATAAGTAAGTAAATAAGACACTGAACATGGTAGATGGTGGAAGCGTTACGGTCCCCCGTTCCGGCCTACCGCGCGGCTGTCGATCTAACGGTCTGTAGTTTTGTTCGGTTTCCTATAGATAGAATTTGAATACTCGTTATTCATAAGGGATGTTCGCAGTGGCGTAGCGTAGGTGGGGCGGTTGGGGCGCTAGTGCTCCCGCAGAAAATTTTTGCGGGTGGCAAAACACCTATCGTTGACTTATTTATTTTAAAAAGATTAAAATGAAATTTTTTAATATTTCTACATATATATATATATATTGGGTTAGCAACAAAGTAATTGCATTTTTCCGTATGTCAATATTTCGCCTGGCCAAAACTACTGAAGTTAATTATGCGAAATTTGGCACGTACATGAGTTCTTCAACATAGGTGCTAGATCAGAGAGCATTTTCCAAAATTCGTAATCTTAGGGGGGGGTAAGGGGCCAAAAAGTTCTTTTCACATATCCCGCGTGATCTGAAATAAAAATAGAGATATCCGTGAAATTCTTTCTTTAAAATACAGCAGTCACGAATACCTAAAAATTAATTTCAGGACATTTTTAATATTGTCCTCTAAGGAAGATAGAAGCGAAAAAAGGGGGAGGGTGGCCATCTTTTATGGACGAAAAAAAATACTGCCAGTGAAATTCTTACTTTAAAATGTAACAAATATGAATCGTATGTTCAGGCACAGCTTACCTGTAATTAAAAACTTGTTGAAAACTTATTTGCTTGAATTTTATACAAAAAAACGCAGTTACTTTGTTGCCAACCCAATATAAATAAGTAAGTAAATAAGACTAAACATGGTAGATGGTGGAAGCGTTATGGTCCAACGTTCGGGCCTACCGCGCGGCTGTCGATCTAACGGTCTGCAGTTTTGTTCGGTTTCCCACAGATAGAATTTGAATACACGTTATTCATACGGGATGTTCGCAGTGGCGTAGCGTAGGTGGGGCGGTTGGGGCGCTCGCCCCGTGCAGAAAATTTTTGCGGGCGGTAAACCCCTATCGTTGACTTACTTATTTTAAGAGATTAAAATGACATTTTTTTATCTTTATAGATGTAAATAAATAAGTAACTAAATTTAGACACTGAACATGGTAGATGGTGTAAGTGTTTAGGTCCCTCGTTCGGGCCCACCGCGCGGCTGTGGAGCTAACAGTCTGTAGTTTTGTTCAGTTTCCTACAGATAGAACGTGAATATATTATTTAAACATATATTATTCAAAAGAGCTAAGAATAATTAAATTTCACACTTACCAAAATAAACTTTATGATGAAGAAGTCGATGGTAACGAGGGAAAACAGAGGACAAACTAGCAGAAGTCGCTGAAAAAACAAAGTGACTATTCTTCCATGCAGATGTGCAGCAATGGACATGGAAAGGATCCACTGTTTTCAGATTTCCAATTGGTCGCTGACCTAAACATGTGCCCAGCACATGTATCCCCAGGGATGTGTCTATCCAGTTTGAAGACCAAGAACGGGATTAATCCCCGCAAACTTAAATTATCTGTTCTGGGACATGTGCGAATTTGAAGCAGAGTTTTTCATTTGAGTCAGTGGCGCACACCAGGAGGGGGTCCGGACCCCCCCCCCTCCAAATACCATTTACAAATTGTTATTTATAATAAGATTTACCGTAAATCAAACTTTAAAGTAAGAATGCCCCCTCCCTTCCCAGTAGCTGAACCCCTACCATTAGAAAGCCATTGCTACATCCGTAGTAATAATGTTAAATGCTAATCATCAAAGAATTGACGAAATAAAAGTGCTGCATTGGAAACATTTCTTACGTAATTTCAATAACAAAGACTTATTAAAAAGAAAATTACAAAGGTTTCATTTAAACTTGAAATGAAAGCATGAATTCATTTTGCTTATTGGTAACACTTCCACCATCTACTATGTTCAGTGTCTTGTTTACTTACTTATTTATTTTATTTATATACATATATATATATATATATATATACATACATACATATATATATATATATTATATATATATATATATATATATATATATATATATATATATATATATATTATATATATATATATATATATATATATATATATATATATATATATACAGATTAAAAAATGTCGTTTTAATCTCTTTAAAATAAATAAGTCAACGATAGGGGTTTTGCCGCCCGCAAAAATTTTCTGCACGGGGCGAGCGCCCCATCCGCCCCACCTACGCTACGCCACTGCGAACATCCCGTAGGAATAACGTGTATTCAAATTCTATCTGTAGGAAACCGAACAAAACTGCAGCCCGTTAGATCGATAGCCGCGCGGTAGGCCCGAACGTGGGACCGTAACACTTGCACCATCTACCGTGTTCAGTGTCTTATTTACTTACGTATTTAATTATTTATTTATTGCAGTATAATTTGTTTAGATAACTGAGCCCATCCTCCAGAAAAATTTCATATTTTTATTTATTATTTTTGTTAATCTGTTTAAAGTAATATTAAACAATTTAACTTAGCTCCTGAATAATTTGCACAGAAAATTTTCCTCTTTTCTTTTTAATAATACACCTAAGCAGAAGGGTGGAGGGCTTGGTCGGAGGACATTTTATGGGGTTCTAAGGCATATTCATGTTTCACCTGGAGAAAACCGCCCAAAACTCCATGACATTTTAATCTTCTCAAAATAATTTAACCATAGGCGTTATACCGCCTCTAGAAATTTTCTGCCTGGGTCGGGCGCCCCCCCCCTTACGCCACGCCACTGCGAACATCCCCCACTAATCTGAAAATTTGTTTCTGATTGAAATGTAAACGCATCCTTTCACAAATCTTTGAAAAGCGAAAGTACTACAAAATTAGTTTTTCTTTTAAATATTTCAAAATTTAAATTGGCCTAAAAATTGGATTATTTCTTATCTTAAAAATTCTCCGACGAATGAATAAGGAGTCCCCGAAAGGGGAGGGTCACTGGCTCCCTGACAGGGAGCACATTCACCCACACCCCCGGATCCCCTGCTGGCGCCTATTTTGATTATTAGAATAATTCGCTAAAGCACAAAAAGATTAAAATTTATCCTTGCCATGGGTATACTAAACCAAAACCTGATAATACGAACCAGTGGCGTAGCGAGAATTTTTTCTTGGGGGGGGGGGGGGGTTACGACTACTGCAACTCACATTTGTGTATAAGTGTGTGTGATAAGGGAGCGAAGCATATGCATTTTGTATGGTAAAAAATTTCTCATCGGAGGGGGGAGACCCCCTATGCCCCCCTTGGCTACGCCACTGACACGAACATACGTATACGTATTGCAAAATAAAAACTTTGTGAAAAAAAAACGCACATAAAATGTAACTTCGTTACGATTGTTTCGACCAAAAATTCTTTCAGTCTTCATCAGAGAAAGACTTTCGTTTCGCGCAGTGGCGTAGCCAGGATTTCATTTCGGGGTGAAGCTGGGTATCAAATTTAAAGCTAAAGTTCAATTGTAAGCAAAATATAAAATCGTAAGCTAAGTAAATTGTCCCATTTCGGGGCTGGGGCAGCAGCCCCCCTCTGGCTACGCCCCTACGTCTCGGACTTTTTCTGATGCAGACGGAAAGAATTTTTTGGTCGAAACGATCGTAACTATTATAAGTTACATTTTATGTGTGTTTTTTTCACAAAGTTTTTATTTATTTTATCGTTTAACCCCAGTATTTTGAGTGTTTTTTACGTATAGGGAGAATGCTGTATTAATATATTAAAATATGTAGGAGTTCCGAAAAACAAGTCTTTAAAAAGTATTACAGTCTTCTGAAGATTTAAATAAAACATAAATTAATATATTTATTTATTATTAATTTATTACAGCCGAAGAAGCTCCTACAAGCATTAACCAACTAACAATTTCTTAAATTTTTTTTTTCAATATGTGCATGGATGAAGAAACGTTTCAAAATATTTATAGATAAAGATACATTCTTTTTAAACAAAACAAAAAAAAATTAATCAAGCATTTTTGACAGTTTTAATGTCCTTTTAATCATATGGACTGGCCCTTTAAATCGCTCTGTTCAGGACATATAACTACGCCACGGCGGAAGGAATGCGAACTACCGCTTATACGGGGACCCGTTTGGAAAGCCGGGGAAGGGAAGATCCCAGTCAGCCATGCCACTACACTTTTTCATTTCTAGATGGCGCCAGCAAAGTGATTTACTCATTCCATTTCGTAGTGCACAGCCTGGCAGCAAGGCACATTATGTGCTGCCATCTTATGGTAAGTGTTGAAATTATTATGCCTTAATGCAAAAATACTGAGGAATTTTGTGCAGAGATGAATACATTTTCTATAGCAGTAGTAAAAATAATTAATTTCTTCTTAAATATGTTAAAAAATAATGATAAAAAATAATTAAAAAATAAAATGTATGATTTTAGTATTTTGTAAAAATAAAGTTTATTATTTTTATAAGTAATTATAGAAAAAGAATATAAGATTTATATCCTTTGCTACCAACTGTGAAATTATTAAAATTTATCTACCTCAAAATACTCTTAGTCACAAATGAGTTAACAGGATTGAATCTTAGTGACATTAGTGATCATTGAAATATCAGAAAACTAAACTTCCACTTAATAACCACTTGTTTAAGTAATAATATACACTGGTTACCATTAATTAAGGGAAAAATGACGAATGCTCAAAAACAGTGGCGTAGGAAAGGGGGAGGGCTTAGGGGGATCAATCACCCCCCCCCCCTATTCCTTGGAGGAAGTTAGAAAATTACCTCAAATCAGCACAATTTGGTGTCTTTTTTTTTTTTTTTTGCTCCAGAATAGATCTAAACATAACGCTCCCTGACCCCCCCCCCCCCAAAAAAAAAGAAACTTTGTGAACTCCTAGGCTACCGCTCAGAAGTCAAGAGTATAGAATTTGAAACTCGCCCACAGTGTATAACAGATAGTAATCCATAAAATAACACGAATAAAAATTACTAGACAGTTGTGGTATTATAGAAATTAGCAATCGTATATATTAACAACAATATCATACAATAACAATATCATACATAATACAATAACAACAATCTGACAAATCCAAGAAATTGGATTTGTCAGATTGGTATAGGAAAAAGTACCTTCAGTACGGAATATGACCTGCTTAAAGAGTAGTATTCTAAAATTAGTTTTTCTTCTTTCTCCGCATTATGTCTGAAAATGAAATTAAAACCTATGATTTAAAATTTCAGTATTTTACCTCAACGAGACGTTTCTAAACGCGGAAAAGTAACTTTGTTGCTTCATAACTCGGTGAATTTTGGTCGAAAAATGGCGTTCAAAAAAAGAAGAGAAAACTGTTTAAATATGCAGATAAAAAGTATTTTCTATAGTGTACATATGGCAAAACTTAATTGGAATTTACCTCGAATACATAACTTTCATTATTATTATTATTTTATTATTTTTTATTAATTCTTTAAAGTGATATAATAAATTATTTTGTTTTGAAGCATAAAAATTATAATATAATTAATACTTCTGGTAAATGTATCATTTCAGATGTCAGCGCAAATTTCTAAAGATATTAGGGTTAAAACTTTATAATTCTGACACGAGCTACAAGATGGGAGCTCTTAATGTGCCCAGCACGAATGAGCTGTTTGTCTATTTAAGTTGTTTGTAGACGGATAGACGGATGAAGTGGTCCAGCGTTCTAGTCTATCCTGAGGCTATCAATCTAACGGTCGGTGGGTTGGGGGGGGGGGGGTTGATCGATTTTCTCCAGATATAATGTGAATACGCGTTAGACTCAATTAAAAAGTCCTCCAGTCAGGACAGTAATAATAAGATAGGGACTACCTTAGCTTAACCTCCCCTCCCCCCTCTGTCATATGGTTGGGTAATTTGGCAACAGCTAGTTTTATGTCATGACGTTCCGTAATCTGGCAACAGCCGTGTTTCTGTTCTCAAGTCGCAGAATAAACATCTATCATCTCGAACCTGCGTGTTTTTGTTTGGACTCCTTATTATAAGACATGGTGTCAGAATAGAGGTGAAATTTATTGGTGATAGTTTGTTGTAATATATTAGTTATTAGTTTTTAAAGGAAAGATTAGTTTTATTTATTTAAAATATGCCGAATAATACGAACGAATCTGTTGCTGCACGTCTTCCACGGGAGTTGGAAGTTACCGATGATGGAATGTCGGCGAAATGGAAACTGTGGAAGCAGACTTTCGATTTTTATGCAGTGGCTACCCAGTTGAATACTAAACCAGCAGAGGTTCAAGCGGCGACATTTTTGTCTGCTATAGGACCGCCGGCTATTGTTATTTTTAATACCTTCGGCTTAACTGAGGAAGAAGGGAAGTGTTTGGATATTATTAAACAAAAATTTGATTCTTACTTTAGTCCCCAACAGAATGAAACCTACATGAGGTATATGTTTTTCACATGTATTCAAGGTAAGCAAGAAACTTTTGATTGTTATTTGACTAAGTTAAGAACAAAGATTAATGACTGTCATTTTTCAACTTTGCAAGACAGTTTGTTGCGAGATCAAATTGTTCGTGGCATTTGTTCGGACAAGGTCCGTGAATTATTATTATCAGAAAGAGAGCTTAATTTGCAAAAAGCTGTCGATATTTGCCGTGCCAGCGAACAGGCTACTCTTCAGTTAAAAGAAATGAATGTGATTGCTAGTTCTGGTGAAAAAGATATTTTATCGCTGAGAAAAGTGAAATCTAAGCAAAAAGCTAATGTTAAGTTTCCAAAATCGAAAATGCATGGTTCTGTAAAGGAAACTAAAGTATGTTGGCGTTGTGGAACACAACATGAGTATAGGAATTGCCCAGCTTTTAATGTAAACTGCAGAGCTTGCGGAGCAAGGGGGCATTTCGCCCGGCAGTGTGAATTTAAACGTAAGAATACTAATCTTTCTCAGAGTAAAAGGGTGCACGAAATAAGAGAAAATAATAGTGAAAATGATGATTTGTTTAATTGTGATACTGATGCTTCTTTGCATATTGGTGAGTTATTGATAAATAGTAATGAATGTGAACTGTCTGAGTATAACACTGATGCATTGAATATTCATGAAGTATCAAATTTGTACGAAATAGAATCTTGTAAAAATGCTTGGTATACAGAAGTAAAATTTGATAACGGACCTAGGGTCAAATTTAAAATTGATACTGGAGCGGAGGGAAATGTTGTCACCAAATTGGTAATGAAGCAATTGCCAGTGACACTTAAAAGTTCTACTGTTAAACGTTTGAGGTCATTTAATAATGCATATACTCCAGTGCTTGGTGAAGTCCAAGCAAAATGTACAATACAAAATAAACCGGTACAGCTGAAACTCATGGTGGTTGACGGTAACTTTAATTGCATTTTGGGATGTAGTACTATTGAAAAGCTTGGTTTAGTTAAACGAAACTTTGATTGTTTGCAATTAAATGAAGTAGAGGTTAGTATACCAGAAAAAATCTATGAAGGCATTGGTTGTATAAAAAATTTTGAGTACGACATTGAAATTGAGGAGGGGGCAGTCTTTAGAATTCACCCTCCACGTAAAATTCCACATACTTTGCGTGAGACTGTTAAAAAAAAAATTGATTTAATGGTTAAGTTGATAATTTTAAAACCAGTTACACACCCTACCCCTGCAGTGAGTCCTCTGGTTATCGTTAAGAAGGGTGATAGAGTACGCATTTGCATGGATCCTTCGGACATCAATAAAGTGATTAAGCGAAGGCATTTTCCGCTTAAAACGGTCGAGGATATTGCTGCACGTATTGGAACAGCCAAATATTTTACCCTTTTAGATGCTAAAAAAGGATTTTGGCAACTTCGTGTTTCAGAGAGATCGTCTGATTATTTGACCATCAATACCCCATGGGGCCGTTATTCCTTCATGCGGGTGCCATTCGGATTGGCTTCAGCTCCTGAGATATTTCAGCAAGTTATGGAAACTATTTTATCAGGTTTTGAAAATGTTGAATGCTCTATGGATGACATTTTACTATGGGCTGATAATCAAAAGGATTTGAGTAGACTAACAGAGAAAGTTATTCAGAGACTGTTGGAGCATGGCGTAAGATTAAATAGAGACAAGTGCGAATTTAAAAAGACCAAAATTAAGTTTTTAG
Organism: Cheiracanthium punctorium; assembly: GCA_038373885.1. NCBI lineage: Eukaryota > Metazoa > Arthropoda > Arachnida > Araneae > Cheiracanthiidae > Cheiracanthium > Cheiracanthium punctorium. The sequence goes on along the minus strand of JAWZYV010014637.1, from coordinate 60,002 downwards.
GTCATATATTTACATCTGGTGGAATTGAAATAGATCCCTCAAAAGTGGAAGCTATGAGAAAATTGAAAACTCCAACTTGTGTAGCTGAATTACAGCGATTTTTAGGTATGGTTCAGTACGTTTCTAAATTTATTCCAAATTATTCTACAATTTCAGAACCTTTACGAAGGCTACTTCACAAAAACGTTATATTTGAATGGTCTACAGATCAGGAGGAGTCCTTTCAAAAATTGAAACAGGCTTTAGAAAATACTCCAAAATTGGCTTATTATGATGTTAAAAAGCCTGCAGTTGTTTCGGTGGATGCAAGTTCTTACGCTGTTGGAGCGGTCCTTTTGCAAGAAAATAGGCCAATTGCTTTTGCGACTAAGGCTTTAACACCTGCTCAGCAACGTTACCCTCAGACTGAAAAGGAAGCGTATGCTATTAGATTTGGATGCAAAAAGTTCCATGATTACATTTATGGAAAATCTGTCATTATAGAGACTGATCATAAGCCATTGGAAGCTATAGCTAAAAAACCACTTCAATCGGCACCACCTCGTGTACAACGTTTCTTATTTGATGTTCTCCAGTATTCAGCGAAAATAGTTTATAAGCGTGGCAGTGATATACCCATACCTGATGCCCTGAGTCGTGATTGCATAACAGATTCAGTGGTGGCAAATAATGAGGAGGAGGAAATTTTTGAAGTTGTTTTAGACGTTCCTCTTCCAATGTCCACGTTTCCAGAACTTTCAGCTGCAGTGAATAACGATGAGGAATTACAAAAGCTAAAGTGTCTGATTCTTAATGGATGGCCTGACACGGTTCGGGAAGTTCCGGAGCAACTCCGAAAGTACTGGACGTATCGAGAAGAGCTCTCTGCTTATGAAGACTTATTGTTCAAATCTGAGCGTTTGATCATACCTAAAAGTCTGAAAGAGAGATACTTGAAATTAATACATCAAGGTCATCTTGGAATTAATCTTTCGTTACAGCGTGCTCGTGAAATTGTATTTTGGCACGGTATGTCAAGGGATGTCGAAAGTTATGTGCAACAGTGTCCAGTGTGTCAACAAACTTCTCGTTCTCCCGCTAAAGAACCTTTACTCATGAAGCCAGTTCCTCGTTTTCCGTGGCAAAGAGTTGCTTCAGATTTATTCCAATTTGCAGGTGATACATACTATCTCATTTCAGATAGTTATTCTGGATTTTTTGATTTTAAAAAATTAACACGCATAACATCTGAATCAGTTGTGGATTATTTGAAAGACTGTTTTGCAATTCATGGAGTCCCTGACATATTTGAGTCAGATAATGGACCACAGTATAATTCTGAGATCTTTCAAAAGTTTGTACGAGACTGGAAAATTAAACATCAAACTTCAAGTCCAATGTATCCAAGATCTAATGGATTATCAGAGCGATATGTTCAGGAAGCAAAATTGCTTTTAAAGCGTTGCAGACTTGACAATACGGATGTTAGATTGGCTCTTCTGAATTTGCGAAATACGCCAAGGCAAGGATTGCCGTCTCCAGCGCAACGACTTTTTGGACGTCCTACTAGAAGTCTGATTCCGATTCATCCGTCTCGGAGGTTACCAAGAGAGTCGTCTTCAATACCTCTTCAGATGACGAGAGAAGCTCAACAGGCGAAATCTACTTCTAATGCCGTAGTTCCTTCGTTTTGTAAAGGACAGGAGGTTAAACTTCGAACCGGTCATCGAAATTGGATACCAGCAGTGGTTGAGTCCGTTCTAGAGGCTCCTAGATCTTACCTCGTTAAGACCGATTCTGGAACCTATCGCCGAAATACAAGCATGATTCGACCTACCAAGGCAGTTATTCCTACGAATCCTGAGATTGCTGTTCGTCCTGATTCTGAAAGGGCTTCAGTCACTCCGGCTGCACCTGTGAACGTTCCAGATATTCCTGCTGCAAAGACTGTTACTTCAGTTCCTGCTTCTAAGACTGTAACTACTCGGCACGGTCGGGTGTTTCGACCGCCAGACAGACTGAATTTATAGACTTTTAAACTTTAACTTTCTGTTTTAAATATTTTTCTAGCTTTAATGTTTATATATTGTCTTCTATTAATTTTTCAGCAATTTTTTTTGAAAAAAGGAGGGATGTCATATGGTTGGGTAATTTGGCAACAGCTAGTTTTATGTCATGACGTTCCGTAATCTGGCAACAGCCGTGCTTCTGTTCTCAAGTCGCAGAATAAACATCTATCATCTCGAACCTGCGTGTTTTTGTTTGGACTCCTTATTATAAGACACCCTCCGTTTCTTTAAGGATTACAAAGTAATTACAAAGGGGGGCCAAAGACACAAAAATACCACATTCCCCTTCCTTTAGTTTCTTACAGATTAATTTGCTAACCGGACAGGGATTTCTAAGGTAGAATGTAAAAACTGAAAAATTCAAGTTCGCTTATCCCCTGTTTCTTAGACTTGAATTTGGCAGTAAATGCCAATGAAAAATTGTAAATGGAATAAATGGCATTTTGTATAATGAATACTCTATTATCCCCCCCCCAACTATTAATACTTATATTTAATCAGCCCCCAGAACTAGATTCAAAGCCCTATACCTAGAATGTCCCCTTTAGCAATTTATATTTTTATTTTCCGTAATTAAGTACATATTTATTTACTTAATTTAATTTTAACAAAGAAGTGCATTTAAAAGCCATAGAAATCTATTAGGCATTTTATTGTGAACAACCATGCAAATGCATTATTTTGTTTTAAATTCTCCGTCAAAAAATTTAAAAGAGAAAAGAGATTTAAAAATTTCTACCACTTCATATTTCATTTTATTCTCAGCATTACTCTTATTATTGAGCAGTTTTTCTTTTCTACAAAAAATTAATAAATGAATTTTTTACATTTTTTGCAATTAAAAAACAATCGTACGTGCTGTGCTCCAAGTTTATTTCCTCTCAGTTTGTACCCAATAACTGGTGTATTTGTTGTTGACTTGTTTACCTTTTATGCATTAAGCTGCTGTAAAAACAGGGAAATTCTAAGTTTTATTCGAAAAGTATTTAGACAAATTTATAAAAGGATTCTTTTTTTTTTCAACTTCAATCATTTGAATGCTTATTTTTGAAATTAAGTGTGTGATAAGGTTCTATACATCAATGTTGCTTTGTGTGGTAAGGAACACTGATGTATGTGTGTATTTTTGTTGTATTTCTGATCCAGATTTCTCAAATATAAATGAAACTAAATTCCATTGTGTTTTGTGTTATGGCAAGGTAACACGAGGTAATCTGCCTACGGGGAAGGGTGCCTTAATCCCTTAAACACGCCTCTACATCTGGAGAAAACCGACCAAAACTCCAAACCTTTAAATTGGTAGCCCCGTAGTAGACCCAAAATGGGAGCTTTCGAAGAAATAAAACATTTGTCTTTTTATGATGCCATTTGATTTTTACAACAAAATAATAGTCTAAGATTTACATACGAAATTTATGATTTGTCTTACCTTGAATTGCATTAAGTCGCATGAAATTTTCTTTAATGAGAGCCTGAATTTCTTTATTGAATATACTATATACAAAATTGATTATGAAAAATGTATTTATAGGTTAATGCTTATATATAATTTTACTCTGGATAAAAGATTTTTTTTTTTTTCTTTTTGGTTGAACAACAACAAAAAATAATTCCTTGCCGAAAAAAAATTTAACATACATCAATTTCATCAATCACAACAGTTATTTTCTGCTTTCACAAATGTCGGAATAATGTTAGAAATCAGTGGTAGGATTTTTAAATTTTTAAAGTAGCACAGATTGTTTTCTATGTATAATTTACTTATGCAAAACACAGTACATAGTTTTTTTTGGTTTTCTTTTTTCTCTGTATCTCTACTTATTGAAATGGGATTTATGAAAATAAACACTAAAATGCAAATAGCATTTCAATGTATATTAAACTGAAAAAGAATAATTAACAAAAGAAATATCCAGACTTGAAAAACATATTTTATATAACCCGACAAAGTCGAAACCCGAGAGAAATACACCATACGAAAAAAAAAAATCGAAATAATTTAATGTTCCTTGGATAGACCAATATCATTTGATACACGGACTGGCTGTGTGGGACCACCAACTTGGAGAAATAAATGACCATTTTGATTCACCCGATTTCGTCTAGAGAACACTGCTTCAATACATCCGTATACGTGAATCTTTTGTTATAGATACTGTCCCGCATTCAGAGGTGGGTGAAATACACAAAAAATATATTACATTAAAATTCATGCTTCATTCTCAGTTTGAAGATAACGTATTACCATCGGGCCACACAGAGGAAGAAGGGGGGGGAAGAAGTCCCTTATACAAATTTTATGAATAGCGGATTAGTGTATACATCATTTGTAAACGAATGGTACACAACGACTGAATCAAGAATAAGGGTTTTCTTTCCCCCTAGCTAGAAGCAGGCTAGAAGTCTGCGCTGCACAAAAATTCGGAAAATTTTTGAAATGAGCATAATGAAAATGGTTAAATGCGGACACACACACCATGGGCGCCGAAAGAGGTGTGCACTTGCACCCCTCTAGAATTTGAATTAGAGAAGATAATTAACTTAGAAAATCTAAGTAGGTGTGTATATGTGCATGTATACTATGGTGGTGTACCCCCCTGAATAAAATCCTGCCGGCGCTCTTGACACACACACACACACACACACATATATGAGATTTTTTTTTTTTTAGACCACGAAAACTAACCTTGAGTATGATGATGTGTTGTGTTGTTGTGTGGATAACGGCCAATTAGTTACAGATGGGTTCTAGTCCGAGAGATGGATTGCCCTTCGTGGGGATCTTTCAAAGGGCTTCCAACCCCCTAAATAATAGTCTAAGATTTTCATACGAAATTTATGATTTGTCTTACCTTGAATTGCATTAAGTTGCATAAAATTCTCTACAATGAGAGCCTGATTTTCGTTACTGAATACTGCATATTTAAAATTGATTATAAAAAATGTATTTATATGTGAATGTGCTTATGTATAATTTTATTTTTATTTATAATTTTACTGGATAAAAGATGTTTGATTTTTTTTTTTTTTTTTTTTTTTTTTTTTTTGTTGAAATACAACAAAAAATAATTCCATTTACACTAAGTTTAGGATGAAACCACGGAAAACTCTGAACGGTTAGGGCTGCAGACGTGACCTGTTTTGAACCAGGTACTAATTGCCTCCCAGTTGAGAGAGCTATGTGCTCGGCCACTGGTGGGACTCTGAAGTATGACCTTAAGCCGTTGTCGTAAACTTTTAAAATATTTCTAATGCAAAACTGGAACAATAGGTTTTATCCAAATTGGATAGGTTTGTGATGTTTATATGGGTGCCGATCGAATTGTATGGTGGGTAAAGCACCGTACACCGGTTTCAGGTTCAACTCCCGGCGACCGAGTTCGATCCCCGACTGGGCGTGGTTGTCATTATGTCCGTCCCTTCATGGGGGGTAACGCTGACAGCCCATTGGGTGCCCCCATAATAAAATGGTCACACCTTCGGACCGTTGTAAGGGACAATGCCTAATCGGCAAGTTCCCGCCCGTGATTAAAAAAAATGTTGTTTATGTGGCACATTCACAGTACATTTAGTTAGTAGCAGTGGCGTACCGGACCCCCACAAACCCCGCAGGGCGGGGTGGGGGGGGGCTCGGCTGAAGACGGGCCCCACGTAATGAATTACTTAAAAATAAAATACTTACAGATAGGTATTTTCCTTACCTTTTCATTATATATTTTACCTTACCTTTTCATTGTTGTTGAAGGACTGCTTTTAAATTTAGGAAAAATCCATCACCACGATTACCCCCTAGCTCCAAACTTTTCAAACAGGCTGCGCCCGCCGACCTAACCGTTCGGAGTTTTCCGTGGTTTTCTCCGAAACTTTGTGTAAATACGGGTTAGGACCCCTTAGAAAGTTCACCACGGAGGGCAATCCACCCCCGGCCTAGATCCCTAGTGTAGATAATTGGCCGTAACCAACATTTCCATTTTCCATTTCCAAACTTTTCACACTTAAATTGGGTGCTCCCATATGAAATGGCCAGTAGTTCAGGCCTTAGTAGTGAAAGGACTTGATCAGTAAGTACCCTCCAATTGAAAATATATGACTACCATCTTCGTCAGCATTTCACATTAAATTTTTAACAACTGCCGATTATAGCAAAACATGCTTTAAAACACTATCAATAGTTTTTTTTTCACTAAAAAGAATAATGAGAGATTTTAATCATATTAAGAGTAAAACATAATTAAAATTAAAAACCTTTATTAGTATTCTTTATTACATACAAAATAAATCTGCATTTCAGGAAATAAATAAATAAATAAATTTTTTCTCCCTTTTTCTATCATGTTCCATCTAATACCTATTGGTGATTCCCAGGAAGAAAGTTGATAACCAGAAACTGGGGGAGAAAAAGAAAAAAACATTTAATGTACAATACTCAGAATTCATAAAACATTAGCATCTCAAAAATGATAACATTAAAAACAAAAATAAAAAGTTGAGTAAATTCAGACTGCAGTACAATCTTAAAAGGTTTGAGTCAAATGCATCTAATTTCAGTCAAATTCCAAAAACTCCAATCAGCAATGAGACATAACTTAGTACCCCACCCCATCTTTACAAACAAACTAGCAATTTTAGAACATTAACCAAACTACATGAGATAATCTATTAATACCAAACGCACATTAAGTAGTTCATAAAACCACAGAAATAAAATCTTTAATTTCTGAAAAAAATAATTTCTAATAAATTAAGTCTATTTAAAGAAATTAATTTTTTTACATCCAAAAAAGTATTTTAAAATAAATGTTAATTTGATCTATTTGATAGTAATGACAATTGATCCAATCCATGCTGTGTTTGGTGAAGAAAGTTTGAAAAACAAATTTCTGACTAACTCATGAGGAGCCTGCGAATATGTAATACAAATCACTATTCACAGGTCAAAAATATGGTAAAGAAATCTCATTCATTAATTTGCATTCTCATGGGCAGAAAAATTTATCATTCTCCTGCTTATGTAAAAAAGATTGTTTTCTTCACTGTCCAGTCCACAATTTTCATTATTTGTAGTGCGTCCAAATATAATACAATAAGTTTAAAATGCTGCAATGCTTTAAAATAATCTACTTATATAATACGCTAACGTATGCGGTACCAAAATCGACGATATTTTTATCCTGGGAACGGCTACAACTATAGATTGAAATATTAGCGTAATAACAATAAAACACATGCAAAAATCGAAATTAACAGTTCAATGATGTCAAGTGAAGCAAGCATATTCGTTACTGGTTACGTATGTCACATAGTAGCTTAAATTACAAACCACGCCGATCTTCCACGCTGATCTCGATTCAGTCTTACACATATGAACAAAGCAAATCTCCCTTCTGAAAGTTTAATTAAGTTAATAATAGCATAACGAATAAAATCGTTTTCGAAATGTATTTAATGATAATTTCATAGGAGAGAAGAAAATGCATGCAGTCAAATGTGAAAAACTATTCTGCAAATCATTACTCCAGTTAATATTTCAAAATACTCTAACAAAGAAGTACAAATGAGACAAAATACTAAACTTTGGATTATTACTTTATTTACTTGCAAACATTCATAAGAGATAATTTTTACTAATATAAAATATAATTTTTATTTTACTACATAATGAAATACCCGTGAAGAGAATCGACTTTAATTAAATGTCGCACTACTTTAAGACAGAGCACATTTAAATTACATTTCTTTGAGAACTTTTTACAGATTACATTGAAAATTATATTAAAAAAAACATAAGCAACGAAATAGTAAATATCTCCTTTCCCTGTATTAAAACAAGCCAAACAGATATACAAACCGTCATACAAAGTTATAAGTCTCCTCTCTTCTAAACATACATTTAAACGGATTTCTGTACTTTTAATTGTAAAAGCAAAAAAATAAATTAAAATAAAATAAAATATACTTTTAAATTCATTCTCATAGTATTTGTACAGCAGGAACAAAATTAATTTTTCAATAATTAATAAATATCATCCTTGTTAACATTTAAAAATGATTTGACAAAGAGATTCAAGTGCGACGATATATCAAAATTCAGAGTCCACATTATTTTAGATATTCATAAACATGTTAATGCTGAAAAATTTCATTTTACATTAAAGTAAGAATACTCCTATCATCTTTCAATAATACTAAAAATGAAAACAAAATGACATCATGTAAGGCATCTAAGGCATAGAACTTGAAATGTGCTGTTATTTCCAATTATCTGCGCGAGGGATCTAGGCTCTAGGCTGAGATGGTGGGGGGGGGGGGCATTGCCCTCCGTGGGGGGATTTGGTATAGACTCGACATATAAAAACTCTTGCATTTTAAATCACACTTCTTTTTGGAAAATCGTTACAAATTACCTTAACAATTACCAAAAAAGTTAAACTAACACACAAGCAATTGGTAAGTCAGAGACGCTCCTGGCTAAATGGATACATAGTATTCATTTTATAAACTAAAGCCATAATGAATTATGTTATTTGAAATTCATTTTGATGATATTTGTACAACAATATATGAAAATTAATTTTTATTCAGTACGGAAAAAAGTTGTACAAAATATAATCCTGTTTGACATTTAAAAGTAGAATAACACAGAAACAGATATGCAATGCCAAAATTATCACTCTAAATTATTGTAGATATTTACAGACAATTTTAAAAAATACTCAACATTTTCACTGTACATTAAAATAAGAATACTCAATAAAATTATATTAAAAATGGAAACAAAATGAATGAAATCCAAATCGAAATCAAAGTCTACGTCATTTTACTTTTAATCGTTTTTTATTTTCATGTGCCTTGCAATTATAAAGAGAAATTGGCTCAAAACAACGAGTCTTCTTAAAGATGTAAAAATTTTACGGTTTTCAAATGTTCATTTCTAAATTTTCGTATGTATGGGTAAACTTACTAAAATCTTTGAAAATCGTAGGGGGGAGGGGGGGCTGGAAGACTGCTAGATAGCACTCACCCCGCGTAGCCCGCCACCTCTGGTTACGCCCCTGGTGGGCAGGGTCGATCCCAGAAGAAAATCTTTGGGGGGGGGGGTGAAAAGAGATAAATTGCCGACTGAAAAAAATAGATTTGCCGATTCAGTTCCCAAGTTGGTCACCTCCCTATATTAGACAGTTTTCCGAGGAACAGAACGTGCCCATAACATAGAAACGGCATAAATACCTCTGTAAATAGTACTGAGGGAGCCCCAAGCGTTCGACTTTCAGAGGATTCACATTATTTACGCATTAATGACCAATCTGGTTTTTACATTAATAAAGGGTATTACATTAATATTGCAGGGGGGAGTACGCAAAATGCGGATTTTTCCATAAAAAGGCTCGATTACTATCACTTTGCCAACAAAAATCCACATTTTTGTTGTCAACGGATGGTTACATCCTGACTCTAAGTAATTAAATTTTAATAAAATATTCATAAATTTTAATTTAGTCATGAAATATTCTCTCCAGGACTGAATAAAATATTTGCTTATCTGTATGCGACAAAACTATCAGTGCCGTAGTTTGGTTGGCGGAAGTGAGTTTGGGGGGGGGGGGAGGAACCCTGAATGGAGTCTTTGCATTAACTTAAAAAAAGGAAAGGAAGCCATACCGAGAGCACTGATTATAAAACACTTTCCAGCACAGTCTTATTTTCCTATATACTATTGCATACCTGCGAACTGAACTGGGTTTTTCAGGAGACTACTGAATTTTGATGGTTTCTTCTGATCTCCTGATTTACCTTAAAATCTCCTGGTTTTCTAACATTTTAAAGCTTTAATAATCGATACATCTATTTCTCCACCAGTTCTGAAAGATTACCGCTCTCTGGGTCTATTCATTCAATATGGACAAATATGCTATAGTATTTTGGTCCAATGATAAAGATTTGTGCTTATATTGATAACTCATTTGTGAAGGATTCTTGAAATTTTCAGAATTCGATGACAAATCGTTTAGTTGTAACATTTTTTGAATTCAAAGTCCCAAAATTTTACTACTTTTTTTTAGTCTAAAAAGCAGATATTTTCTAAAATTGCGAACATTTAAGAAGAAAAAAAAAACCTTGTGAACGTTAGAAACATTGAAGTTTTATTCATTTTATGTTAAAAGAATTCTATTTCTGAGCTCTTTTACAAATTTTATTTTTAATATCGCGATCTTATGTGTGATTGAAGTTTCAAACATAAGCTGTTATAAAAAACAAACTTTTCACTTTAAAAACCATAACTGTGCCGTGTCATGTCAAATTATATTTTTAAAAAATACATAGAATAAATAGCGAAATTTAATGTGTGAAAAAATTTCGAAGAGTGTTTTGTGACTTGTAAGTAATTATGACTTTAAGCTTATGATACCGCATAAATCTACTGGATTTTCTTAGCTAGATGTTGGAAGAATTGCTATTGCACGACGAACAGTTAACTCCCAGGTAGCACAGAACGGTTTTTAAACGTTGCATTTTGGTTGCAATGGTTGCATATTCGTTAAGTTGCAGATATTCCTATTTCTGACGTTGCAGAAACGTTGCTTTTTTGTTTCAAAGGTTGTATATTGGTTATGTTGCAAATATGCCAAACATATGACATGGCAGAAACGTTGCGTTTTGGTATTCATTTTACCCTGCTCTTTCTGTTGCTAAAATTTCGTTTTTAAAACCAATTTGCAACCGTTTCATATTAGTTTGTTTTTCCGTGTTTAGGACGTTTCCAAAACGTTGCATAATCGTTGCATTTTGAGATATTTAAGAGCAGCATGCGAACTCCATGTTATCTGCTACAAGGTCGAGTCACTATCCAGCGCAGTTGCTTGTTTACATCCGCCATTACAAAACGGTGTGCTGTTCTACTGATTCAAATATGGATTATGAAAGTAAGTAAATAATAATATTATTGTAATGATTGTATTTCAGCTAATGATATGTGTTTACTTGAAGAAAGATACGCGTAATGGATAATCTTTTCACATGAAGGCTATCTTTAACCCTCTGAGGCGCAACCCTTTCCCAATGCTGAAAAAAGGGCAGCCGTTGCCATCGCTCGACTTAACTACCAGCAAGATGGCGGACGATCGAAATGTTCATCGCGTGCCACAGATCTAGAGACCCTTTTTTGACGCAGCTGGCTGTGCGCGAGCACAGCCAGCTGTCGTCAAATAAAGGGTCTCTAGATCTGTGGCACGCGATGAACATTTCGATCGTCCGCCATCTTGCTGGTAGTTAAGTCGAGCGATGGCAACGGCTGCCCTTTTTTCAGCATTGGGCAATCTCTGCAGATGTTCTCGCATTCTTCCATTTTTCAGCAGATGTCAGTGCTGTTAAAAATAATCGTGACCATTTTCTTACAGAAAATGACGTGCTAAAAAGTGAAAGATTCTCGCGGAGCTATGTCACCTGCAACTGTTTTTATAGAAATCAAATCTATTCTTCGTGACTGGCATCAGTCAAAACGTCAGAGTTGGGTGTTCCCAGAGCGGGATCACTGCGCCTTAAAGGGTTAAAATAGTTTTCCATATATTCTTATGCGTAATCCTTGTCAGAAAGCCGTGTTGAGCAAGGCGAAGTATATTTTTCAGCTCGCCGTAGTGCCAAGTATTTAGCCTGTTCCTAAGAAATGTAAAACAAATTTTTAAAATAAACAAGGCTCTCGATTGCTGGCTATATTTCTTACAGCAGTCTCAGCAATTTGTCCATTGCTCTCTAAGTCCGAGCAGTTCGTTCTGTATTATCTGTTGGCCGATATTCATCCAGTGTTTCCAAACACTGTGCAACTTGTTCTATACTATTTTCGGCCAAACGTTGTCTTTCTGAATTCTGTCTGTGAGAGACATTACCACTGATGCCTTATCACGTTTAATTATTCCTTCAACAATGTTATTATTGCTAAGTTGCTTCCATGAATTAAAAAAAAGGAGCAAGATAAATAGTTTTAGAGGCGGTTATTAGTAGAATAACGCAAAGCGCATAAAGAAATGGAGTGATCGTCTGCTGCGTTTAAAACTGCAAATATGCGATTGTGTTCCAGAGTTCTTATACTGATTACAGTGTGCTGGTGTTTTTTCAATAATAATAATGTCTGTTATTCGGAACTGTGTTGGAACGGAAGAAATGAAATCATCCTCTGCAGTTTTAACATCTGTCATTTTCAAATGTTGTTATGAAAATATTTGAAATAATTAGCAATACTGTTTTTGTATTGTTTTCGCTTTCATATTGCACGCATCTGATCTGGTTACTGTTTTGTCGTGATTACATTTTTTTTTTTTTTTTTTTTTTTTTTTTTTTTATGTGGTTGGGATTTTTAGATTCATCATATGTGGTAAATTTATATAGTCTTTAAATACATTTTATAAACATTTCTTGATATTCTCAACGATCAGTGTTTCTTTGATATTTAAACAACAAATATAAATCATGCTAAGCGCATCGATTATAAAACTTTCTAACGCAACGTAGCCTTTTGTGCAATGATCATTAGCACAAAAAAGCCTATTGATGCAATTGTGTGAGACCTCGTTAAAAAGTTACATGATATTTACAATTTTTAATGAAGAGTAAGCTGTCATAGACTTCCATTGTGCCCAGCCAGCAACAAACTTTGTTTACTCTCCAATTTTATTATATAAGATCATTCACACAATATTCCGTGTTGGAAATCATACTTAATATTTATCTTCCCCATTAACAATAGGGCTCAGTAAAGGTAATTCATTTTGCTAAGTGCGATCAATGTCGAAATTAATTTTACTATTATTGATGAAAATAAAACAATAATTCAACTACTTAGAAAATATTTTGTAAAATCTTATTAATTTAAATTGATACCCGAGTTCGAACGCTGTATTATGTTGTTTAGGAGTTGTACAATACTGAGTATGAATTAAATTTTAAAGAGAAACAAGTAAAAATTTTGTTAATTTATGCCATCCGCATGTAGACAGTCCATGTCCAAATATCAAGGTTGTTATCCTTGATATTTGGATACGGGGTATAAAAGGTTTGGTTAGGGGGTCTGGACCCCCTTTTAGTATATGCAGAAACGCTAATTACGGACAATTAGTCACATTTTGAATACATCATTCAATATAACATATGGTAAAAAAAAATTAATTCTATATAACATATTACTTTATATTAAAATTTTACAAGATTATATTAATTTTGCAAATTTTATAATTTAGTCTTAACAGACACAACTTACTCTTTTAAGAATTAAAAAAAATTTTAATGCTATTGAATATTTTCACCAGATATTTATTGTAATATTTACTCCCAATCAAATTTTATAGGAAGAATGGACTCCCACCCTCAGCTGGTACCCATCCCCGAGAAAGCTATAGCTACGTCAATGTGAGTGGACTGTGGAGAATTTATTGGCTCTCATTTTGCCGCGTGTTGGAGGTATGTATCACAGGGGCTGCTACGTTCTTGTTACTAATTTCAATTCAAAATATGGTAGTTTTTGTTCTGCATTTCAGAAAACTGTTTCGCTATTCTGCCTGTTAAAACATGGAAACTGAAAAATTTCCGTGTACTAATTCTCTTAAGATAACCATAAACGCATAAGTCTTTCCATATCTGGTAATTTATGTGGCAGTGGAATACGGAATTTACCCAGTTCGAATAATCCAGCAGTGGAATTAAGATTGTAAATTGTGTATAATATAGCAAACCTCTGCACGAGGGTATCTGCCTAAGATAAGGGGTGTCTTGGTCGGAGGATTATCTAAGGGATTCTAAAGCTTATTTACATTACAACTGAAGAAAACTGACCAAAACCCTTGGCCAGTTAGATCGACAGCCTTGCAATGAGGCCCGAACCCGGGACATTCACACTTTCATTGTCAACCATTTTGAATGCCTTATCCACTCAGACATGGTGGGGCGTGAAATAAAGAATTTTAGACTACAGTTTGAAGCATGTGCAGGACCCTCTACCCCAATGTGCTGAAAACTAATTTCTTCTCGTATTAGTGCAGGAATAATATGAAGTAGTCTAGGAAGATGTATTGGCATAGGGTAGGTTATTCGTGCGCGTTGCAGTCATTCAGTCTACTGCCCTATTCTTTCTAAGTTTAGGAGTTTTTTCTCCGCCCCCATTTCTGTCTCTTATTTTGCTCCCCTATTCTTTCTAAGTTTAGGTGTTCTGCCAGCCCATTTTTGTTTTTAGTTTGCTACCTGGGATAGACTGCCCCTTTGCCCACTGGGATGATGATGGCTAACCCCAATTCAGTTTATTGTGATGAAAACATGTTAAATTGATTTCGGAATAAAAGAACAAAAAGCGGTTAACTAGGAGCAAGAAACACGAAAACTTGCATAACTGTAGGAAGAAATGTAAATTGTATTAGCAATAAATAGTAGGAAAGGGTTGTGTAAAAGCAATTACTAACCCCCCCTCCCCTCCCACCGAAAGAACTTATGTATATTTCAATTAATGCTTTCGTATTTCTTTCAGGTTTTGGAAGAAAAAGTTGAAACTTTGGAGATGCTGGTGAAAAGTTATGAAAGAAGGCATGAAATGTATTCTAAATTTTGACATTGCACCTGTGGAATGTGAAACAAACAGAAAAACATTGAATGAATATATGTTACAATAAAAATATTTCAAGGTTTTTTTTTGTACGGAAGTTACTTATTACAGAAAAAATATAGTAAGGATCTAATGACATTAGCAATTGATTGCAGTCACTAATATTATTATTGATATTTTTATTTCTATTTTTTAGAGATGATCTTGGATAACTGATTTTTATAAATTAAGATAGCATTACTTGTTTTAAAGATTCCGATGCTAAGAGTGATGTATGTTAAGTGAACAAACACTAAGTGAGGGTGGAATTCTGCCCCGGTGGTTTACGAAATCGTCGGTTGTCAGCTGTCAACTGGGCAGAACCAGTTGTTTGGTTACCGACTGCGCTAACAACTCCGGAGGAAAACGGGAGGTCTTTTAGCCAATCGCATGAACCCCTTGACGCTCCTCCTTAAAACTCCACCTCAAGGCGGGGCAAAGTTAACGACTGCGAAAAATTAACGACGAGCGGAGAATCCAGCTGATAGATCGCAAAGCATGCTGATTGTGAAGTGAAATTGTACAAAAGTTGGCATACCACTGGTAATACCTTTACCAGGTTCCACGGTATCTACTGAAACAATGTGGCAGTTATGGGCAACCTTTGAAAAGTTACGGGCTAAACTTTAGGATGTTAGTGAAGTAACGGGCAGTATAATTGGGATTTATATGGGATTTTGATTGGTTTATATGGGTTTCGATATGTTTTAAGGCCGGATTAAAAGCCGTGGCGGGCCACATCCGACCAGTGCCATAACTTGGATTTACGAGGCCCAGGGGCGAGAGTGAATCTGGGGGCCCTTTTAATCTTATATTTTAAAAACGAAAATAGGTTAGCACGTACATGCATTTGCATGTACGCAAAGACAGAATTAAACACTTTCAGTTAAACAGATATTATATAATACAAGAATTTTTTTTTAATAACAGAAAAGTCGGACCTCTACTTCAAATAAATAAATTTTCTACTTCTGAAAAATTCACTTTAAGATCTCAATTTAAAACAGGCAACATACAACACTTACAGTCGTATTCACGAAACGGCTAGTAACCGCCTGATTATGAAACTAACGTTTGACCGTTACTTGCTGGTAACACACCGGTAACCAAAACCACTGGTTTCCTGACCAACGTTTGACCACCGATTAACTTGTTCTTGTGCATTCTGCTTTGTAAGCTCGTCTGTGATTGGCTTAGGGACTGGCTTTCCAACCAGCTGATTGGCGACCCTTGGCCCCTCTTCGCGAGCGCCCCAAAATAGTTGAAAATAAGCAGGAGTGTAATGTGTTTTCATGTATTTTTATAATCACAAATGCTTCAATTATTTATTTCGGGGATTTTTGCTGAATTTTTTGCAATTAATAACTGATATTTTATTTATATACACCTACGAATTTAAAAGATATATTGATTTTAAAAGATAATTTTTAAAGGTATTCGAAGGTTTTCTATTTTTATTTTTTAATGTATCTGACAGTCAAAAACAGTACGATTGTTTAAAAATTTGTGAATACATACTTAAGAGCTTACTCTGGGGATATTTTATTTGTTTTACTGTAGGAGATGGTATGTTTTTTTTTTTTTTTTTTAAGTATCAATAATTAAAATTTCAAATACATAAAAAAGCAAATATTTTTACAATGTTTTAATACAATTGTAATGATTCTAATGTTGACACCTACTGGTGACCATACTTTAATCACAAAAATATGGATCATAGAGCAGCTCAGCAATTTTTTGTAATTTTATACAGTAAAGAGTAAATATATACGTGAATGTTAAAATGTGATTGTGTTGAGATGGTTCTTGCTGGATTTTGAATAATGATTTATGAGGTAGTCATTACTCAATTTTTAACTGAAGTTATGAACTAGGCTGTCTCTTGATTTTTCATATCAAGGACTAGAAATTTTTGGACGCCCCCCCCCCCAAAAAAAAAAGGAATTGCAGATCTCCACTCGAAATTGCAAGTTTTTTTCCCACAATAAAGACACTTTAATCACTCTGTAGTCAGACATTAAAATAACATTTTTTTTTTTTTTTTTTTTTTGCATGTGATTAATTTATGAGTAATAACTTAGCACGAAGTGTACAACTTATTTAAATAAAGCAGGAACGGGGAAAAAGAGTATTCAATTTAAATATCAATAGCGAATAATGCCTCTGATGTATTTTTATTAATGGGATAATGCAAAAATCAAGAATTATATTAGTTATTTTATCGGATGTAAGTAAATAAATATTTAATACTATAAGCTTAAAACAGACTCTGTTAAAATTCACATTTTCTTCCCCCTTGAAACAGATAAAACAAATGTCAATGAATTTTTGTCTCAAAGCTACATGTTCTTGCTTTTGCAAAATCGTAGGCAAATAAAAATTGGAAGGGGATGGGGGGGGGGGGGTGGGTTTGTAGTGCTGAAATTTTTTTTACCTATAGTTGAACTGCAGAATCAATACAAATAAAAAACTACTAATTTCATTGACTAAAATTTCGAGGGGAGGGTGGGAAATGAAGTAAAGGAATTTTAGAAAGGGGACTAATTAAAGAAACCTGTTCCATCCCAGCGAACCCCTGCTAATTCACATGGCTTTGTCTATTAAATTTTGCAATGCTCTTGCTGTGAAAAAATTAATAATTAATAAAATTAAGATTAGTTCTTTTTTTCTGACAGGATTGGGATCATTACTGATTTTGATGGTATTGTAGTATAATGTCGAATTTATACACGTAATTAAAATGGTTAAGTACTTCATCCCAGAGGGCCTTACTTTTTCAGAAATAAAAAGATCACATTTTTGGAAATTCAGTATGAATTTTAAATATAATATTTTCACCGTTTCAAAATAAAAAGAAAAAAATGCTGCTTATGACTTTTGGGGAAATGCATTCCTGATTTTTATAAGTCAAATAACATATATAAATAGATTTTGAGTGAAATAAAAGTAAACAAATTTGTTAAAACGCACAATAAGATTTTGAGTGTTTGTTATTTCTTTAGTATTTAATGGAACTTTAGAACGGATGTCGTTGAAATTACTTAACCAAAAACTAGTTGTTTTTCCGTCAGTAAAAACATATTGTATTAGATTTCATAAATTACATTTACATAATAAACGATATCATTTTCATGGTAAAACATATATATAAAATTGAACAGACCAAAACAATTTAGATATTTTTAGATGTTCTAAGAGATGTAAAAAAAAAAAAGGGGGGAGAGAGCAAGTAGGGAAACTTTGGCCGCAGCGAGGCCAGAACCCTGGAACTAATGCCTGCCAGTCGCTGCGTCATAATTTCATTGACACGTTTGCTGTAAATTTAAAACATTTCCTTTTTCTCCTGTTTACCGTTTGCTTACTTTGATGGTAATGTATTGGAAAATCCTTGACACACAAGTCTTCTAAACCGTTTACTTTCTCCTCACACATAATTTTTGCAAATCTATCAATAAATTCTAAAATTTCCATATCTTCTGTCTTCAACAGCGCTGTAGTTCGCCATGTTTGTTAACAGATCAGAGCCTCACAGCGCATGCGTCGATTGTAACAGGCCGGTAACCACCCGAATTCGGCTGGTTACATTCGTCTGTTAAAAACGAGATGTAACCAACCGATTTAGCCTTGTGAATACCATTTTTTTTAACCATCCGATTCTATGGTAATCCGGCTGTAACCAGCTGGTAGAAAGTTTCGTGAATACGGGTGTAAATAGAAGTCACTGGCGTCCCTCTAAGCTATAGCAAGAAAGGCGGGTGTCATTTATGACATTTAAAAAGGGGTGCAGATTTCTATTGCTAGATTGACGCAATAAAAGAAGCGTTTAGCAAGTGCAATCTCATCGTTGCAAATACGTGACGACAACTATTCTCCCTTCTATACCCATTGTTGCTTCCCGCATGGGTACTTGAATACCTATGATGTAGTCCAAGGCAAACGCTTTCTCGAAACAAGAGCATTGAAACATTCAGGTCTAGAAGCAACCATGAGAACAGAAGAGAGAATCGCTACCGTCGCCTTCTTTTAACGATGGGAGCGAACTGGTTAAAGTTAATAAGACACTACTTATTGTGACCTAACTTTGTGATAGCTTTTTCAATTGCTTAATCAATAACCACAATACAAACCATGGAACAAAGAATGGTCATATAAGAGCGAAGAGATCGGTGTCTTTCTTACTAAGAAAAAAAAAGTGCTGTTGTGTTGCCTACCATGGACATTACTTTCCCTGGGTATGCCATTGGAAGAAATATGAACTATAATGGTTAAATACATTTACTAAAACCCACTGAAGGGAAAAAAAAGAAAACACTAGTAATATTCTATTAATCTGAAAATTATTCCTTTAATATAATTTAAATTACTAAAAATTACAGCAGAAACACCAAGCGCTTATCTATTCGTCCTAAATTTTATCAAGATTATACTACTGAATTGGTCATTCATTAATTTACTCAGCTAAGAAAAGAGTAAAACACTTGTCGTTAAAAAATTGTAATCCGATAATAGCAATATTTATTTGTTGCAAATTTCATTCATATTAAAATTCTTTATTTACCAATAATAATATAGAGTAAAATTTTTACTTAAACTATAAACCACATAACATTCTAATCTTCCATGACATTGCTTGTAATAGTAAATGTACATTTTATTTTCATACTTTCGTATTAAAATATTTATGAGTTATTAATATAAATTTTATTACCTAATTAATGTTATTATTATTATAATTTGTAGTTTTATCGACGAAAAAAATAGTAATTAAACTCTAACAGCTTTTACGTTTCGGGTAAAATATTAAAAGCCTTTCCAACATATTAAAGAATGTTTTTTAATAAATACGTTTGGTATTAAATTTTCATATTTGAACACAATGTATATTTGTTTATTCGAAACTGTAAAGTTCAATAAATTATAACAGTAAATTAACACATTATTATTACTTAAAATAAAAGTATGAGTTACAAAGATTTAGAAATAACTTTTAAATAATTTTAAACGAAAATTAATTTCATAAATAGATATCCTAAGGCTATGCTTGAATAAAAGTTTAGCATTAAAATTCTCATATTTGGACACAATTTATATTTGCTTATTCGAAATGGTAAAATTTAATAAATGATAACAGTAAATAAGCATATTACTATTACTCAAAATAAAAGTATGAGATAGAAAATGTAGAAATATTGAAAAATTAAGCCATGATTTATTGATACAATTAATTATATATTTTGTTTTTTTACATACCGTGCCATGTTATATGAACTAACCTTTTAAAAGAATTCCACATTATCTTGCAAAGTATTTTCATCTTCTGATGCTGTATTTCCAGACGCTGGATTTTCTGCATCATGCGCCCTCACCCACCCCACAGGGAAGTGCCGCTAGCAATTTTGGGTGGTCCGTACTGTAAGGACCGATACTGTTCTTAGGACAGTGACTGATTCCTTCGGAACAAAATTAATAGTCAGAGCATTCAGCTAAATTAATATTGTCGCTCTATTTTTCTTCCGAATGTATTAAAATTTCATCTGAAGAGAATCCTCTTCAAAATAATTTTCCTTAAAGAGTAATTTCATTTGGAATCTGTTCATTGGAACCTGATGCAATAGATCTCACATCAGAAGAATCTCCACCTCTAATCTAACATGCCGAACTTATCGCATATTTTGTTGCCTCTAAGTATTAGCTCAGCAGCTCTTTTACGCTCTTCAGAGAGACCCACTTGTAAAAGTCTTTTTTATATTGAACTAAATTATGCATAAGGAAGCTTTACAATGATTTAATCCTATGAAATAAACTGTTGAAGAATTAACAACACCAAATTAGCTTCCAAATTTTACTAAAAATTTAAGAATTCGATAAGCACAGAACTACTCGAATATTGCGTCTTTAAATTAATCTCTATCACAAAAGCAGATATCCACTCAGTTTATGACTGAAATGGAAGTCTGTTCACCAGAAGCACGCAGTCCTATCATTTAAATCACACGCAGTCTTATCATTTAATTGAACGGAATGTCCCTCACCCACCCCACAGGGAAGTGCCGCTAGCAATTTTGGGTGGTCCGTACTGTAAGGACCGATACTGTTCTTAGGACAGTGACTGATTCCTTCGGAACAAAATTAAAGGAAGCTCTATTCAAGTCATTTGGGATCCATAGGATGCCCACAATTTTCAGACCTTGTTAATTACATCTTCTGACTAGCCTTGAGATGTAACAAGAACCAGACTTTTGCTCATTTTCGAGCAGGTGTTTGTGTGTCAAGTAGATAAAAAGGCAATAAATTTTACGTTTGACAAAAATTCCCTTACGTTTGTTAAAACGATGGATGGTTTTACAGATTTTCTATCAATCTGTCTTATATTGGATAAATATATTATATGTAGACATGTTTTTGCGAAATGTTTTTTCTAACCCACGTTGTAATTGCTTCCACAACGGGCAGTCTTTTAGTGCTATAATAAAAAAAATCTGAGTAACTCCACTCGACTTTCCGAACACTTACGATTAAGATCATGACCAAGCATTTAAATAAATTTTAATCAATGAATAATTCAAATATATATACCAAATTGAAGCTCAATCGAATGCGCCGTTTAAACGCTAGCGCACTTTCAAGAATTTCCCTCTATAGGCTATAATGTAAAAGAAATCTTTGTCGTAGCCCTGTAGAAATACTATAAGTCCTATACACACCAAAATCAATACCGGTCTTGCGACGGTGGTTTATAACATATAAATCCAATTTGAGCTCAATCGAATGCCCCGTTTAGGAGCTATCGTGTTCACTCACATACACACAAACACATACATACACACACATACACACACACCTCGTAAAAATAGCATAAATGAATTCAGAAGACCTCAAAACGTGTCAATACACCAAAATCTCGAAGTCGAATTTTTTCATGATTACAATACTTTCTTTACATGGTACATGTTCGGGAAGTAATAAAGGGAGATTTAGTTTTCTAATATGCATACACACACATGCGCACGCGCGCATATGTGTGTGCATGTGCGTAAATTTGACAGCCCTCCCCCCAGAAAATTTTGAGCCCCCCCCTAAAAAAACGGTCTAGCTACGGCCCTGAAACCAGTAATAATAATCCATAGCTCAACGCTAGGTCTCCCTCAATCCGATCGAGCACAGTAGCGTAGCAATTTAGTAGGTTTGGGGGAGGGGGGGGGGGAGGAGGGGGATTCTGGACACTGAAAGACATCGATATATGATTATTTTTAGAGGTGTTCCGGATATCCGTATCCGTATCCGTATCCGATGAAAAAAAATATCCGGATCCGCATTTTTTTAGCGGATCTTTTAACGATATTTCAGAATAAATTAAAGAAAGAAAACAAAATTATTTCGTTATTATTTATTTTTTTTTATAATTAAACATAACGTGTTTACTTGCGTAATAGTCGCCCTCGCATAATAGTTTCACCCCCGTTTTGAAGCAGACAAAATTTCTAAAAATATTTTTCCTCTAGAAAAGCCGCAGTCACGTATTCGACATTTATGTCTATAAAAAAATATTACTATAATAAAAATATTACTAAACAGAAAAATGCCTCTTTTTGCGTCTGAGATATTGTTTTACTTTAATGTTTTATAACCAGCACTGTTTTTAATATTTGAAGCTCTATCCAGTATTCGAAAATGCTAAAAGACATTCTGAAATATACACCGCTTGATACAATTCTTTACTTTAAACACTTCATTATAATTGGGAATCGGCCGTAAAACAGTTCCTTTAAAAAAAAAAAAAAATTACAATGACTTTTTCTTGACTTGATTTAAACTTTACCTTATTTGTTCAAAATAAATAGTAGTAATGAAATCTACAATTTTGTGGACTAAAATGGCCGCTACTAAAGTAGATCTATATTTAGCTGGATTTGCCTTTTTATTTCTTCTTTTCAATTATTACTGTGGTGAAAACAGGTGGCGGGGAAGATGTACGCTACGAGCACCACATGTACGCTACAAGCACGCTTGATGGGGTGTACGCTATGAGCACGTACACTACGAGCACGGACCCATTGGATATATCCGAAGGTCTTTTGACTGGCGGATATGGATATCCGTCATTAGATATGCTTTTAATTTTGGTGTTTGTTAATTGATTTTTTAAAATATAATCTCAGTAGCAGAATTTTCTTACATCAGTCTGCAACCTTGATTAAAAAATACAAAAATAGTCTGCAAGGTAACATTGGTTGAAAAATAATAGCTCATACAGCTACATGAAATCTTAAAAAAAAAAAAATCACCAGACTGTTCGTTGAAAAATCTTCGTTGAAAAATAAAGGCTTATACAGCTACACAAAATCTAAAAAATATTCACCAGATGGTTTATTTTTTACAGTAATTTTTTAATCTCCTGGGCCTGAGAGGCCAGGTGCACATCTTGCCGGGTTAAATATGAAACAGTAACCAGGAAAAAAAAAAAAAAAAACTCATTTTAAGATTTCATAAATATCCAAAATGCCCTTTTTTAAATAAAATATGCAAGCTATTTTTTAAATAAAATATGCAAGCAAACAAAAATTATCTTTTCACAAATATTTAAAAAGATTTTAATAATATATAAACAAAACATTTGGATATTAAATTTCTCAATATTTTAATTTGTTATGAAGCATATGAAATTTAATACTTTGTTTAAAATCTAACTAATTAAATTAATATAAACAAACAATGTTATCTCATACCTTGATTAAAATCGCTAAATTATTGCAATATTGAGATAATAAAATCCAAATGGAATCATAACAAATATAAATAATAAAACATTGATTATCTCATACCTTGATTAAAATTGCTAAATTATTGCACTATTGAAATAATAAAATCAAAATATCTAATATTATATCATGGTATAAAATGCTAATTTAATATAATTATTTGTTGCTTCTACTTTTACCAAACAAACAAAGGAAAACAAAAATATTAACCTAAAATTTACTATCAAAAGAATGTTAATTCATACTAAACTGTAAATAAAGAGTCGGTAGGGATGGACGCGAGACGACTTTTTTGGGAGACGAGACAGAGATTTACAGCTTTTTTGCGAGACGAGACACACATACTTAACATTACGATATAGGGATTTTTGCGAGGCGAGACAGGCTTTTAGGCTATTTGAGACGCGAGATGCTTATTTTTCGTCTCGCGTCCATCCCTAAGAGTCGGTATGAACTAGGGATGTAACGGATATCCGTCAAATATCTGGTATCCGGCTGATTTTTCAATATCCGAAATACCGTCGGATATCTGAATCATAACTACCGGATATCCGACTTCTTTGACAGATATCCGGCTATATTGTATACTACTAAAGTTCTATCTATAATATACATGGGACAGGGTGGAAAATTATCTTGGAACATTCTGGATAAAGTTATATTTTTTAACTGAAACAGAGGGATATTTTTTAACTGAAAAAACAGCAAATTTAACACTGGAAATGTATCATTCAAAACAAACACACAATTTCAACATTTGTTCAGTAGTTTTTGAGCACATTTATAAGTAGTTAGGTTAATATTTAGAGCTGATTTCATGCTGCAAAGTGCCGCTTAGTAAACATTTTCTGAACTTTAAAAAAAAAAAAAAAAACTTAAGCACATCTCATTTAATGTCCATGTGCAAATTTGGAGGCAATCTTTTCATCGTTTTTGGCCGCAGACTGCTGTTTATAGGGGAAGTTTAATTATAAGCACTGTTTAGTATCATTTGAAAAATATGTGCATTCAGTATACAGATTTCTCTCATGGTAGTCCGAGAAATAATGAAATTTTACATTCTCTCCAGATGGAGTTCATCCGATATTTAACAAAAAACTCCGAATATTCTGTAATAAAACAGAGGTAGCGTTGCCAGGCATCCGGATAAAGCCGGACATAGTTAGGCTTTTTGATTTCGTGTCTGGCCAAACTTAACGCTATCCGGCTTTTGTTAGGCTTTTTACTGGTGACTTTGGCTGATTATTAATAAAGTACTTGAACTGATTTGGCATTCGATATTACTTTTATTTCATTAGAATTTAACAAGATTCGTGGTAATAATCAAAAGAGCTTGATTTTATATACAATTTTTTTGTTGTACCTATTAATACCGAGACAAAATCTTCAATATTGTAGGCTGTCCGGCCTTTTTACCCATATGTCCAGCCAAACTGGCTGGACTGTCCAGCTATTTGGTTTAGCGACCTGACAACCCTATACAGAGGCAGGGAGAACAGGGAAAGGCTAGGTAACATTATCACTCCATACACATAAAGTACTTTGATTAATCTTTTTTATGTGTGTGTGTCGGAATATCAAAATCAAGAGTAAAAAAGTGAAAATTTTCTTAAAATTTGGAAACTATTGCTTGAAATGATTTTTTTTAATGAATTACCCCCCCCCCCTTATGGAATGGTGCAATATAAATTTTTGTACTGTGAAAGAATGCTTGTATATTTTAGAAGCTAAACAATTAAACAGATGCATTTTTGTTTTTTAACTTGTAATTTAAAAACATTTTATTTTTGATTAAAGAAATTTAATGCATAACCTCAAAAATTCTGTTTCATACCGGCATTGGCGTAACAAAGGGGGGGGGGGGCTAGGGTGGTCTTAGCCCACCCTAGGACTACAATTAGCCCACCCTAGAAAAATGTTAACCTTTTTCCGATAAGTGGTAAGAATTAAATAGTTACACCAAAAAATTCATTAATATGAAAAGTTGGAAAAAACAATTGCAAAAGATCATATTGAAAAGTTCTATCTAGCTGTTCCACTTCTACTTCTAGCAATTTTTTCAAGGAAGCAAGTTAATGGGATTCCACTCCCCATACTGCCAGAGGTCAAGGCAAGAGGGCCAGAGGTCAAGGAAACTCCCTTCTCGGGCCCATCCTTTTACTTTTTTTTCCCTCTCTTGCTGACCGACTATGCTGACCCTGACGGAAGAGAGCGGTGAAGTATGGTTTCACATCATGAGATATCTACATCTGCATCACTTTGCTTAGAAGACTTTTGCAATGTGCGCATGCTTACCGTAAATATGCGTTTACCGGGACTAAGAATAGGAGTATTGTAAGCGGGACCTGATTATAAAATGTTTGCACCCAGGACACTTTTCAAATTTTAGGCGCCTGTATATAGTTGCCTCAATTTTTGTGCCCTTGTACATAGCTTTAACCACAACGTTTTGTCCTATTTTTATGTGTGCCCAGGGCACGTGCCCGAAGTCCCATGCAATAAAAGGCGCCTGGTTGTAAGTTCCAAATTGAGGTTGTGGGTCGAAATCATCTCTGCGGTCATTAACAGTTAGCGAGAAATCATATTTTCGTATTCTGTCTATATTTAGGAGTATCTTCTTAGGAGATTTTGGAACTGGCAGTAGCGTAGCCAGGATTTAATTTCGGGGGGAGGAGGGGCTGTATATGAAATTGTAAGCTATATATAAAATTGTAAGCTAAGTAAAGGGTTCCATTTCGGGAGGGGGGTGTAGCCCCTTCAGCCCATCCTCTGGCTACGCCCCTGGCACTCGGTAATTAGAAAATGGCAGTGACAGATACAGAATTTTTTTAAAGAATTGATAAATTTTATAACAACAAAATTTCTATTGCTTAACGACAGCAGTGATGTTTCAAAATGTTTTTATTTAATAAAAAGTAAACAAGTAATGATTTTTCATCCCTGTATGGTTAAATTTTTTAACCGAAATTTTACTGGTTTTAATATTATTGCAAGAAAATCGAACAACTTACCATCTAAACATTAAATAAATGTACAGGCAAAAAAACAGGTAAACAGGTTAAACAAACAAAAAAAAAAAAAAAATGTTCAAAATTTCTAACTTTAGCTGGTAAAAATAAGTTAACATTCCTGATTATTCTGAGAAAAGCAGCATTTTAAAACCAAATCAAATGTCCAGATTTTTGTGTCAAGAAGGAGGATTTTCTTTTTATAAACTTAAAACTTTAATGTATAATTAAGTGTGATAAACTGTTGTTGTTTCAAATGCCCTTTAGCAATCGTGGAGCGGTGCCAGATCCCCCAATAGGAGGGCGATGAGCGAAAGGGAACAGTTTCCATTTAATGAGCTCCAGTGGGAGGAAGACTGATCTTAACTCCGCGTCTCCTAATTTTGAGCCAATTCCAGACGAGCAGGGCCCGATCATCACAATATTGGGCCCAGGGCAAACACAAATTTTGGGGCCTTTGCACCGGACCATAAATAATTTACAGGAAATTGCTCGAAAACAGTATTATGCATCTAAGTTATTTTAGATACATATAGCTACTTAAATATACTGTTTGTTTAAATACTAAATATAAATACAGTGCACACCGGTTATAACGGACCTGGGATATAACGTACTATTGGTTATAACGTACCTAGAAGCTATAGGTCCCGATTGAAGTCATGACCCAAGCAACACAACAATGTTGTTTCAATGTGGTTTAAATGTAAAATGCTAACATACCAAATGTTGTTTCAATGTGAACTGTCAATGTCGTTTCCACATGATTTTGTTCAGTTTTCTCCACATTGTTTCAGCATGGATATTGATATAATATTGAAACAACATTGTAAAATCACAAGAGGAAAGCAAGTAAAAAAGCAAGATTTTATTTCTTTCATGGAGAATTATTAAAATCATACGGAAATTTACGAAAAATAAAATTGTTGATAATTATCTACTTGAAAACATCATTTTAATTCGTATTTACTGTTGTAAAAATGCATTGTGACAATGCTAACCAGAAAATCACATTGAAACAACATAAGTGTGTTCCTTGGGGAATTCCCCTCCCATATGATTTTAATAATTCCGCATGAAAGAAATAAAATCTTGTTTTCTTATTTGTTTTCCTCTTGTGATTTCAAAATGTTGTTTCAATATTATATCAATGTCCATGCTGAAACAATGTGGAGAAAACTGAACAAAATCATGCGGAAACGACATTGAAATTTCACATTGAAACAACATTGTTGTGTTGCTTGGGGAATGACATATTTTTAGATACAAAATTTTTTAAAGAATATAAATTTTTTAATAAATGAAAATTTTTTATCAAACATAAATTTGTTGAAAAATACAACATTTTTGGGCCCTTGAAATTGGTGGGCCCAGGGCAAATGCCTCGGTTGCCATGCCGATAAACGGGCCCTGCAGACGAGAGACCTAGCACCTGAAATCGGCACCCTCATAGATATCATTTGAACATGGAGGACTTTAAACCCATTAACATATTTTAAATGCACCAGTTTAGTGACTAGGCTACTGCGTCAGCTCGTAGCCAGATGATTCAACAAAGGGGGCAATGCCCTCAGTATGAGTATGCACGTTCAATCGTTTTCTTCTCCCCCATCCTCAGAGTGTATTAAGTGTTATGAAAGCATGTTTTTGACTTCATTTTTTTATATTGTTTTTACTAATTGCGTGTGTTAATAAAATTTCATTGGTGGCAGAATGTCCTTAACAGTGCACACGCTCAATGTTTTCTGGGTGACTTAATTTTTCGTTATGAAATTATCGTGATATCTTAACTATTGTTAGTGATTCTGATGTGTTTTAACACTTTCAAATAAGGCTAAAGTGTGCATGATTTTGGTTTGCCTATCCATCTGTTCTATCTGTCCAGGGTTTCTACAGATTTCGCAGCTTTTAGTTCCCTGACTTTTCCCTGACTTTCCCTGACATCTATCACGCTCTTCCCTAACTTTATCTAGCGTGCTTTCCCGAATTTTGTGTTTCTATTTGTAACATTACATCCTTTAAATAATAATTTTTTATATATTTTGCCCCCCCTTTTTTTACAAATAATAATAATAATAATATTAATATATACAAGAATCTTATTTGACATCACTGGATTCTAACAAAAACCATGGTTGATAATAATTTAGGATAAAATTAAGCATATTTCAACTGCACAAGATTATGCTCATAAAGAAAACATTTTAAAATTATTTATAAGGCTGAATGAGAAAATGAAAATAAAACAATTTCGATACTTAGGTTCAAACAGCAAATATTTTCTTGATTTTACTGCAAAATTCATTTTTTCTTGCATTTCCCTGACCTTTCTTCAATTTCTGCTAACTTCCCTGACTATTTTCCCAAATCCCTGACTTTCCCTGATATTCCCCGACTTTCCAGGTCTGTAGAAACCCTGCTGTCCATCTATGCTCCTAATTGCCGCAAATATGCATCGATTGCTACAAAATTTATATACGTTATATAATGTATGGCGTATATAAGATTGATAACTTTTTACTGGTGCACTCAAAAGAATTCGATACATTATATTCTACGGGTAGTCGCAGGGGGCGGCATTTCAGTTTTTTCATTTGGGGGTTCGAGATTAGATAGATTAAAATCCAGAATATGGAATAAATAAAATGTTTGTTAGATTTGGGGGGAGGGTGAGACGGCACCCTCTCGCGCCCCTTATTTGCCGCCCCTGGGTAGTCGCATTCTTCAAATCGTACTTCAGAGATGTTCGGCTGTTTCAAATGAAACAAAATTAGTTTATGTTATTAAGGATTACAGAACAAACCTCTCTATTAAAAATAGTGTCTCCCTCCTTCATAGTTCTTTTACTGGAGCACCCAAATGTACAGTCACTATGGCAATTTGTAAAAGGGAAATAGAAATCAGCGCCCCCTGGAATTTCTTATAAAAAACCTTTTTTACCATGAAAATTGCGATGTTGACATAGCATCCAGAAAAAGGGCTACACTGCAAAAAATATTCCTGTAAATCAACAGAAAAAGTCTGGCAGCAAAAAGTTGCCAGAAATATTCTGTAGGCAGAAATTTTCTGTTGCCAGGAGCTGTATGTTATATGACAGAAAAATTCTGTTCCCTACAGAAATTTTCCGTATACATATAAAAGTCGTTTCCAAGCAGCGTTTTACAGTTGATTTCTGTATACAGAAACTATCTGTAAGGGTTACAGAATCATTCTGTTGAATAACATTTATTACTGTCGACAGAAAATTTCTGTATACAGAAATTTTCTGGCAACTTTTTGCTGCCAGTAATTCTTCTGTATACAGAAAATTCCTGTATACAGAAATTTTCTGGCAACTTTTTGCTGCCAGTAATTCTTCTGCATACAGAAACTTTCTGTACACAGAAAGATGTTACATTCTGGCAACATTTTGCTGCAGTTTTTCTGTTAATTTACAGAAATAGTATTTTTAGTTATTTCATATATTACTATCATATTTCTCCAAATGTTTAAATTTTTTTATACAGATACTTAAAAAAAATTAATAAATTTACAAAAATATAATAGTAATACATAAAATAAATATAATACCAGTAAGTAGTCTGGTATTATTTATTTTATTATTACTATTATATTTTTGTAAATGTATTAAAATTTTTAAATATATGTATAAAAACATTTAAACATTTGGAGAAATATAATAGTAATATAGGAAATAACTAAAAATACTATTTCTGTAAATTAAGAGAAAAACTGGCAGAAAAATGTTCCCAGAATGTAAAATCTTTCTGTAAAAGTAGCCATATTTTATAAATAAGTAACGTTACCAGCATAACTGTTGGTGGCCTTATGATGACATGTAAAAGTGCTTAGTTCATTTACTTAACTTTTTGTGTATATTAAACTACTGATAAACAAAATTAGAAATATTTCTGACAAGAATAAAAATTGATTTGTCTTTTTTTAATCACTGAATCTGAACTTTTTGTGTTCAAAATCTGTACCTAGAGATATAAGTATACTCATGCTTTAAAATAATCTTAATAGACACAAATAACTCTTCAGTTCAACAGTAAATTAAAATATTAAAGGTCTGAATTAAACATTCTGTGTGAGTAATAATTGAGAGCTGTTTCAAGAACACAAGTACTTACCGGAGCCGCAACTACTGTATACAACACCTGGGGCAAACCTTAATTAGGGTTCCCCTCCCAAGGAGCGATAATTGATCTTGGCACCCCCTTTAGCACAGCACCCGCATCATGTGCCCCACATACTTCAACAAGAGAAATAAGCATTCTTTTCCCATGAAAAGATAGGAGGATGAGTGTATTTGTAATGAAAATTTTTACATATCATTTATAAACATGCCATTAGAGCTCTAAAGCAAAAAATTATCTATAGCAGAGCTTGACAACCTGCAGTCTGTCTCCTTAGATAAAAAGGAGAAAGAAAATGAGGGAATTTTACACTTTTCCTATCATTTTAGAAATACACAAAGTATCCGATTTCCAGTATAATGAAACATTGTTGAACTCAGCAGCAGATCAAAAGAAAAATATGGGGGGAGAAAACAAATGCTGAAAATTTCACTTTTTATTTTCCTTTAGTTCACGCTTATTTTATTTATTTACTGTTTTTTTTTTTCTTTGGTTAGAATCTGACAACTAAATAATTGTTTTATAAATAGTTGGCACTAAATTGCGGGATAAAAATTTAAGCATAGGTATCATAATAGTGAAAAACAAATGAGGAATTATCCAACATCAGAGAGCATTTTCTCTGCTCTGCTAGGGTTCATTTTTGAACTACACATTTTAGAAAGCGACACAAAAGCGATCTTCTTTCAAAAATAATAATTCTTATTTATATAGTCAAAGTTGAAATTTTGAATTGATCATGCTCGAGTTATCCAAGTTTTGCTGTATTAATGAAAACTACACTCAATACTTTTAATCTTGTTCTCTTAAATTAAAAATAACTCATTTCAGATTCTATTTTAAACACTACAGTTACAAGAATGCATTGTTGCCATAAGTTGCTAAATTGAACCATTAAATGAAAGTCACTTCTAGAAAAACTCTTGAAAATAAATGAAAATGCATAAATATAAAACAAATAGAGCATTAAATGGTGCATTAAAAAATAATCCGATTTTGAATGCTATTGCAGCTATTTTGCATTTTTTTTTTCCAAATGTGTAGCAACAGAGTTTTCAAAATTATCTGGAACCACACATACATTTTACTACTAGCATAGGTAGTGAAGCCTGGTATTCTCGGAAAAATCCAAACCATTTAGACTTAAAAGTTACAAAATTAGTTAACTAAAATTATTAGCTACACTGTAAAAAAAAAAAAAAAAGAAAAAAGAATCGGAAGTGTTACCTTAAAATATGAGGCAGCTCTTGTATTTTAAAATTGCAGGAACGTTTCTGCACTAGGCGGGTACAGTATTTATAAATGTTTCTGCATATTTTGGAAAAATATTTAAATATTTTCCATTTTTTTTTTTTTTTTTTTTGCAAAGGTTTCCAGATAAAAGGTGAATAGATGTGTAACATTTCAGTATATTTCGGGGGAAAATATTCAGTAACCCCTCTTTTTATTTCACAAAGGTTTGCGAATTAATATGCAATATTCCTATTAATAAATTGAATTTTATTAATTTTAATGAGTTTTAAAATAAGTGTTTAACTTATGACTGCTTTTTTTGCAAAAGAAAATCTTAAAATATGAAAAAGTAATTTTTACTATCATAAAGTCATAAAAAAAAATCTTAATAAATTACAAATCTGATCTTGGTTCCCTGAAATTTGTCATACTATACTCCAGTTCATCTTAACCTGACAGTACGTGGAAGGCTATGCCTTGTGTTCTTCCGACCTTACAATATAGTTCGTCCGTATATGTATTACTTTTTATGTGAAATTCGTCTGTAAAGGGGAAAAAACATGTTTATATAATGAAAGCGTGCTCAATAATTTAATATATCGCCTTTATATAAATGAAAATGTGTTTATTGTGTCAACGCTTTGCTATCCAATAGTGTCAAAGCAAGTTTTGGCGGAATTTTTAAGGAGCGAAGATCGTAGCAACCCTCCCCCACGCCAGAACGGGAAAATCCATTACACATTCTCCGTTCTTTACTTCTTTTCTTCCTTATCTCCGCTTTCGCACGTCGGTAATAATGGCTACTGCTCCTGTATTGGATGATTATATTACGTTCCAACCGCATAAGGCTGGAACACCACTTAGAAGTTCCGAAGGGCCCAATTATGACCAACAGGGGCCCCGGCATTGATGAATTTGGGGGCCCCCATCTATGAAATTAGTTTTCTTTTTCATAAAATTTTGACATAAAAAAGAATATTTCATAACAACATTTGAAATTTGGGCCCCTTTCGAACCGGGGACCCTGGGCAGAGTCCCGATTTGCCAATGCGATAATAAGGCTCTGCATTCGGGCCCTATCCCTTTCTTTTAATTATTACAATTTTTTTTTAAATTTTGATACCTTACATTATATTAAATAAACATATAAATCAGGACTAAAACATATTCATTGCTTGTTTTACTATGTTCATAAGACAAAAAACTAAATTTTCATTAAATAATATTTTGGTATATTACACTGGAATATTTGTAATTTTTTTAATTAAAAGATTAAAACTAAAAAACAAAAAGGGCCGTGACCCAGTTGGCCCGTGCGTTAATCGGGCCCTTTTCTTTACCCCTCCCCACCCATCCTTCGTAGTCATTTTACAGAAGATAATTCTTCTTTTAAAATTGTCATCTTTCAGTGACTCCCATCCCCCCGTTGCCGGCAGTGACGTCTCCTCGCGGTTAATTTTAACTTCGGGGGTAACTTTAAACTCGGGGCTTTGAAAAATGTAAGATCCCTGTGACCATCTTTGAAAGGAACAAAAAGTTCAAGCAGTGTAGGGGTCGGTGCAGACGAAAACTGGGTCCGTTTTGCGGCCCTTTCACAACACAATCAATTGAAACGGCCCTTCATTCGCATTTTACCTTGTATTTTAATCTGTTTTATCAATTATTTTAACCAAAAAAGTGACTTATTAAAAATTGTCATAAAAATTCACAAAAATGGTGCCCTAGAAAAAATTTCTGGATCGGCCCCTGAGTTGTATATGTAAAGTGATGAGAAGGGGATATCAGGATTAACCTGTTCACTCCCATCGTTTGCAAAGATACTACGATGAAGATTTTATTCAGTGCCCAGCGTTATTTCTCATCCTGCTGTCTTTGAATGCAGTCAGTTTGTATGTGAAGATCTGGTTTGAGAAACAACACTGGCAAAGAATTTAAAAAAAAATACCGTTGTGTTTTTATAACGATGAGAGCGAGCAAGTTCGACTGGGTTTCTGATCCGCTGGCCGGATCAAAAGCCCGCCCCTTCCGCCCGCGGGCCGGAGGTTGCCCATATGTATTTTAAAGTCTAATTTATGATGCACGTAATTTAGTTACCAGAACACTGCCTTTCATCTTAGTGAGATAGCGGTAGGGTCGACCATTCTCAATTCCTTTTAATTTTTCTTTTCTCAGCACAATACAGTGCTTTGAACGCCTTATTTGTCTCAAGAAGCATATTTTACTGGCACATCGATTTCTGTTTCAATATTGCCACATTCGGGGGAAAGAAAGGAAAAAGCATTACGAGTTTCACAATCCAGTCATTTAAATTAGAGGATTTGTTCTTTGTTTTTCTTTCTCACTTTCTTTTTTGACTGGACTTGCACTGCAATAGAAAACGCCGAAAAAATAGCAATTGTTTAAACTATTTTATATTTAAAAAAGAATATGTATATTAATCTGTAAGCACACGCATCCCAGTCACATTTTTGCTTTGAAAAGAAAAAAAAAAGAGACATTTCTCAGAACAATTCTGACCTCCGCGTACCTTTCAGGGGAAGGTCAAGAAGGGGTGATTGAAGGAATGTCCTTCCTTTCTTATCACCCCTAAATACTCCCACACGTGTACGTACTAGAGCAGCATTAGTACGAAGGACGGGCAATAGATCGCCAAATAGGGAAATTAGTCAAAGAGTACAAGGGAGGAAGACCAGAAAGCGCGCACGAATACTTGACAAACGGCGCAATAAGGCACTCGTACCTTTCCACGCACTGTCAGGTTAAGTTGAACTGGAGTATAAAATTGTACATTGGATTTCTTTTCCCTCTCTATGAATCTCAAACAAAATAAAAGGTTCTTTATAGAACCTTTTATTTGTTTGAGACAGTTTTCAGAGAGGGTGAAAAAATATTATTAGCTTACTTTCAGCAGTTCATTTTATACTTAAGAAAAAAACTGGAATAACTCCACTGACTTTGCAAACTCTTGATCCTTACCAAGCATTTAAATAAATTTAATCAGCTCAATCATATGTAGTATTCAGACACTAGTGTACTTCAAAAAATTTGAGTGTATAGGCCGCAATGTATAAGAATAATTTTTTGCAGCCCTATAAAAATAAAAAAAAACCTGCAAGCTCTCCGCATACTAAAATCTATACAGTGTGCAAGACACTGACCAATAATATGCGTACCTAATTGAGCAAGCACTCTTTAGATGCTACTACACTTTCAAGAATTTGTGCCATAATGTATAAGAATATTTCGTAGCACTGTACAAAACATGTGTGCTCTACCCACACCAAAATCTATCCAGGTTGTGTGACTGTGACCTATGAACTTTTATTAAAATGCACCATTTAGGCACTAGCGCACTATAAATGATTTGCATCTGTAAGCCGTTATGTATGAGATTTTTTTTTTTTTTTTTTTTTTTTTTTTTTTTTTTTTGCAACCCCGTGAACAGTGATCGCAACAACACCTCTAGATGTGAATATTTCACACCTTAGAAATTTCGGAATGTGTGTTTTTACACATTGTTTTTCCATATAAAATTAGGTATATTTTGATAAATAATTATGATTTGCTGATTTTAAATTTAAAAAATCAATTTTTGTACTAGTTTTTGTTGAATTGACATTTATGTACCTAGATATAAAATCAGTTATTATTTATGTGTCAAATGCTATTTAATTATGTATTTGAAAATTTAGCATGTTCGTTGTTTTAATTACTTGTTTGGAACAGAAAATACTTCTAAAAATGTTAAGGAGTATTTTTACTCATCTGAAAAAATCCTAGATGGATCACTGCCCATGAACAAATTATCAGCTCTATGCACATCAAAATCTATGCAGGTCATGTGATCGAAACCTATAACATACATAACCAATTAGCACTCAATTGAATGCATCATTCAGACGCTAGCACACTTTGACACCAGCACACTTCAGACACTAACACACTTAGGCCTATAGATAGAAATGAAGAATTTCTATCCATAGGCCATAAATTTTTTTTGTAGCCCTGTAAAAAATTTTAAGTCATATATACACCAAAATCAATAAACGTTTTCTCAATCGAATGCACCATTTAGGAGCTATCGTGTTCACTCATACACACACAGATACATGCTCAAAAAGTTAAAACAGATGAAAAAAAATTTTCTTAGTAAAAGTTTTCAACAAATTATATATGCCATAAAGTATTTTATTTTAGAAAAGTAGTATATACATTACAAATTATCTTTTCTAAACATTCATAAGTAAGGCAATACAGATACACAGGACTTCTCTCTGCAAGTAAATTGATACATTTCCTGAAAAAAAGAAAAAGTAAAATCAGATACATTTTAAAATATATTTGATAAATTTGCTGGACGATTCCACCATTATGTGTGCGACATCTGTAAACTGCTTTTCTTTAACTCCTTTTTCATAACTCAGCATTGAAAAATCAAGTATCAATATTATCTTGCTTTACATCCTTTTATAAAATGAACATATACACAATAAATATAATTATCTGCAACATTTTATATTTAATTATTAATTTTATAAAATTTGTAACATGTGTGAAAACTTATAGGTAACACACAGACATTGGAACTGTCCTGCTCAGCAAACTCCTAAATATAAAAAAAAATTCATTTTTATACTCTATGACGCTATAGGTTCCCGACCGTATGATTATGTCTTTGGTTATAGTGAGCCTCTGGGGAGAATCAAATTTTGTTCACTAATTTGATTTCATTTGAAGTCACCCCTGCAGGGAGGGCGAGATTTTGGAGATTTAAGGCGAAGAGCCGTTATCTCACTTGTTCTGGAGTTCGTTCACTATATCCAAAGTTCTGATGTCCAATAACAATAAAACAATACTTAACTAGAAAATAGAATTTTAAACAAGTACTGAATGTTTATTAAGTAAATCAAACATAATGGATTGCATTTATAAGTCTAGAACTAGTTAAGTAAAATAAACACAATTAATCGCATTTATGGAAATAATGTATATTCCATTCAGTTGGAAAAAGGAGCTGTCGCTTTTAAGATATATTCATTGAGGATGGAAAATGAAATCGTCTTAAGTCAAGACGAAATTTCAACTTTTAGTTCACTTTTGTTAATGAATGCTTTTAAAGGATAGGATGGATTGCAGCATTGAAAAAATTATGACCCCCTCCCCCCCTTGTTTAATATAATCAACTTAGTCTAGACACTGGCAATTCACCTGTACAGTGGTCACCACTTATTTAGGTTAGTGGTTTATCCTGTGAGCCGCTTATTCTGGTCAAAATTGTTATGAACAGAACAAAATGGCCAAACAGCACTGTCCACCGTTTACCTCGGTAGTGAGTGCTGCTTTATCCAGTTAAGTAATCTGGAGATTAGGTAAAATTTCGACGCAATTAGCTTTTAGGGTCAGCCAGTCAAAGATGACTCATATTTGTGTGGAGGTTTCAATCAAAAATTTCAAAATTTCAATTCATAATTCAATCAAAACAATTGTTAATACACTTAATAGAATTTTAATAAAAATAATGATCAATTTGACACCCTGAACGAATCAGGCACCCGATGATGATGACAATGGTGTGCACCTGAACCACATGAGTAGATTCGCTGAACACTACAAACATTTTATGTAGAGCATTTGAGGAGAACAACGTAAATGGTTACCTCTTTTCATCACTAAGTTAAATTCAGTTTGCGCTAAAATACAATGTACCCTTAAAACAGCCTTTAATCTCAGATTTCCCCCCCAAGAACTTGTAATAGTTATTTTTTTTTCTTTATTCTTAAATAAATATGTTCATATGTCAAACTATTGAATAATATAGTTTATATATTTTGATTTAATTCACAAATTTTTTTATCTTAAATATTTCATACTTTGTGTCTCTTACTTTTACTTTGGTCTCGCCATTTATTTCGGATTTCGGTTACTCCAGCCAGTTTCAATCCATTTCGATGTAACTGGATTAAATGAGGACCACTGTATTTCGGAACAGGAGCTTGATAATCTTTCTCTCTACTTGAACACTAAAGAGACACTCTTCGTGGGAATAGAACAACATTACCCCTACTGTCCAAAAATTTTTAAGTTCACTATAACGGAAGTCGTGGTTCATTAAAACTGAAAAATGCTATGTGCATTTCTAATGTATGTGAGTCAGGACTAAGGAAATGTGTTCACTATAGCTGAAAGTTCTCTATATCCGGAGTTGACTGTACATATAAATTAAAAAAGCCACAGCATTCTCTGTGTATAAGTTCTAGGGACTTACGGAGTCTTTCGCTGACATTTTTCCTTTTTAGATAATGTAACAAAATAATGAAAGCATTTACAAGTCTAACATAGGCATAAAGAGGGGTTCACAAGTATGATTAAGGATTTAAAAAAGGCGGTTCTGGAACCCAGCGATTCAGAAGAAAGAAAAAAAAAGAGTTTACAATATACGCTATAGCACTTCAGCATGATCTCTGCATACGAAATTACCAAAAGCTTAATATGAGGTATGATCAAAAAGTTTAGGGACAACGTGTAAAATTCTTTACCCTGAATAGTTCACATCACCGAAGTACTACATCCACCTTCAAAGTAGTCACCTTGGGCGACGATACACTTCTGCCAACGTTCGTATAATTTCTGGAAGCCACTTTCCTCAACCTCCCATAAGGTTTTTTGCAAAGCTGCTTTCATCTCTTCTGATGAAACAAAACAACATCCCTGTATTATTTTTTTTTAATTAATGAGAACAGGTAAAAATCACATAGGGCTAGTCGGGTGAATAAGGGAATGGGAATAACCTGGGTACTTATAGACTTTGTCAATTAAATCACCCAATATTGTCATTAGTTATTCTTTTTGTTCAGTAATCAACAATCGAGGGACAATGTGCTGGGACACTTGGTGTATGTTGAGATCTTCCATTGGAATGCACTGGCAACTTGTATATAAGTGTCTAGACTCTGCAATTTCTACAAGTGTTTGACGGCGATCTTTTCAAACACATTCAAGACACCAATGAAACATTTTCTGTATTCCATGAAGTCGAAAGTCGGCCAACATTGTCCAACGATTCTCGGCCCTCTTTAAAATGCAGATGCCATTCATAAACCTTGGATCTCGTTATGGTAGATTCATCATACACATTTCTTAGCATTTCCAAAGTCTCTATTGGTGTCTTACCTAACTGTTGACAGAATTTAATGATACAGCACTGCTCAAGAAAAGCCAATTTTCTTATGTCACCAAGCTAAGACAACTGACTTTGGAAGGTAACAGCTGTGAGTGCTGTTCGTCCGCATGACATGGGATAAATCAACTCAGTCAGGTAGGGGTAGGTTGGGAGAATCCTTTCCAAGCAATTTAACTTTAGGTACTTGCTTTCGCCACATCATCAGGAATAACCACAGTCCCGGAATTTTTGGATCAAGCTAATATAAAGCTTTCAGCTAATATAAAGCTTTATAAAGCAGTATAAGCTAATATAAAGCTAATTATTCAGCTAATATAAAGCAGTATAAGCTAATATAAAGCTTTCAGCATAAAATGCACACATAATCAATACTCTCCTTAATTGTCATTTTAATTGTAAATAAAATATAACTTTTCAAATTTGTAATTAAATACTAAATAAAGATTAATTAAAATTCATTTTATATTATTCATAGGTAAAACACACAACTGTATATTAGATGTAAAACTAAAAAATCTTGGTCATGAAAAAATACCTTTTACAAAGTTAAACACTAATAGCAGCATACTTATATTTTGCAATATTAATAATTTAATAAATAATGATAAATGTAATTAATCTGGTAACTATGCTTAATCGCATCATGCTTTGAGTTTTACAAAACATATTTAGCAGTTTTTCGAAATTATGTTTCTAATTGAGGATCAGAAAAAAATCCTCCTATCCCCACCCCACCCGATAAAGAAAAGTAGAAAACCATGTCAAGTAGTGTTACCCAGTAGAAAAGTCTGCATTTCTGTAATATTATTAAATATATTAGAGATTATTTTTCACTCATCTTAAAATTCAATGACTTAGGATATTTTATAATATGAAATTAACATATTAAAGTATAAAGAAATATTATTTGTAAATACATTTAAAAATCTGTTAAAAATACCTTTTTTCTCTTCGTTCTGAAATTATTTAGCTGAATATGGCCAAATATCTGTTCAGTATTCAGCCTACCAAATTCACCAGTGTAGAGATGTCCTGTGTCAATTACAGTTGACGTTGCATTCCTAGAAAGAAACTTTATCTGATTGAGCCATCAAATCGCAGGACACTTCCCCCTATGCATGTTAAAACACAGGTATAAAAATCACTTGCAGACAGTAGGCCACAAAAAATTTAAAGGTATTGCACAAGAGCAAATCAAGCAGTGATATCATAAACGATCAGTTTTTTTACACTTGGGGCTGTTATTTTGGTATTAATAACAATTTCTGGGATTATATTTGTTTCTTAAAAGAAAAGAATTCCTTAGGATGATTTTTCAAGAATTTTCAGGTAATCACAAGAAAAAAATAATTATTAAGTGTCTAAAGCATTACAACAATCAAAATTATTTGTTTCTTCCTCCTACATACCTACCAACATTCCGTTATTGAAAATCTTACAGAACACAATAAAAATCAACTAAAGATTAAATGTTTATCCTTACAATACAGTTAATTATAAATATCAATTTTATTAAATAAAAATCAAAGCAAGTTATTTAGAAATCTTTTTTCATAGTATGAAAATCAGTTATGATTTTTATAAGCTGATTAATGGAAATACAAATTTATATCAACATCTGTAAAAGAAAGTCATAAATGATCAACATACCTAAATTTGTCATAAGACAGATTGTTATTATTTATGAGAGTGTTCAAATGTGAGAGGAAAATATATATGATACACCCCGCTAGCAAGTGGGGACATGCAACCAGTGTTATATATATCAGTCTCAAATAATATCCAATTTCAAATCTAAGGCTCGCCAAAGTGCCAACATACACCATTTTGCAAGATTTTTTTCAGGGAATCATTCGAAGCATCGACTTAACAGCAATCAAAATGAGATATATCTGTCACTTATATGGTTCGATCACCATAAAGTAAAGCAGGCATTCATTTGAAAAGTAGCAGCATTTTAAAAATTATAAACTATAACGAGTTTTATCATTAACTCTGATGTACTAAATGCAAAGATTTCAATTCTCTGAAATTTGGCGGAATTCCCCCAACTTAAATCAATTTACTGAATTTGGTGAGAATTCTGAAGATAGATCGCTTGAAATACCTTAATAACTGCATTATTTCTGATCAGATAGTTAAAATTTAACGCTGGATTCTACTAAAACCTATACACTTATTTTCAAAAATGCTATTTCCTTAAGCTCTCAGTACATTGCGCCAAGCCTAAAACTGTGCAAACCACTAGAACTTCCTTTCTCAAAATCGGCATATCATCCATTTTATCTTTTGCCAAACTAACAAATTTTACATAATAGCCTCGGAAATCTTCAATCCTTATTATTTTGCATACAAAACATGTCATTCCTGCTCTGATTTCCCATGCACATGATATTATAATTAAAAAAATAACTTTACAAAAATAAACTAACAAAAAAATCATTATTATTCTTTTATTTTTACTTATTTAAGAATTGAAAACATTTTATTCGACAAAATTGCAACACATGACAACCACGATGCTCATTTCACACGTTTTTCACTATGGGAATGGGGGTTACAATTACGGAAAGCATAAAAAAATCTCAAACTCTGGGAACGGGTGGACTTTCAAAGTTTTAAAGTGGACTATCATTTACTCTATATTATTTTACACATCTGTGCAAAATTTCAGGCTGATTGGTCCGTTTTTGTGGATTTGTATATGGTCTAAACCCACAAACACAGTTTCATTCTTATTATTACTTAGATTTCTGTGTATCAAAAGCATACATTTATAAAAAACATTAGTTAAATTTACACATTTTACAACATTTAAGCTATTAATAAATGGTGGTATCTATGACAAGTTAGAGAGAAAATGGAGTTTCTGCTGTATAAGCAAAAAATCAATCATATCTTTATCTCATACGGTTTTCAATTTAATAAATTTACAAGCATAATTTAGCTGAACATTAGTGACTGAGGTACCAAAGTTTAAAAAATTATGTTTTTAAAAATTTTGTTGAATAAAAACACTTCTTTCTAAAAATCTTACAATAATGCCAATTAGATTTATAATAATCTTACAATGTAATCAATTTCTTACATTAAACCTTACATGTTGGCAGCAATGCTTCTAGCATAAATAATGTTAATTCATTAAATCAAACACAGTTCCATATTAAATTCTGCATATAAAAAGTCAAAAATTATTTCAAGGGTGAAATGAGTTTTTAAAAAAACACGGTACTAACGTATTATCCTGCCAAACTATTTTTCCGTCAAATGAGTTGCCAATCGTATTCAAAACCATTGATAATTTCATACCCGGCATTTCTCTTGGCGAAAAAAAAATTGCTCGTCTTGGCGGACCGCGGGGCAATACGTAAGTACCAAAAACACTTTATCGATTGACAGGATTTTGTTCAACCCAAAAAATCCCAACTGAAAAACTTAAATGGTTTTTTTTTCAAAATTTCAAATTTAATTACATAGGTAATACATCTCTTGATATCAATACACCAATTGCAGGGTTCAATGCATACGATAATTGGGTTTGTATTGCAGCCTCATCACAAAATTGCAAACGATTAATATGGCCCTTTATAAAAATGCAATAAATTATAACAGCACTTCACTGTCACTTAACCTGTTTTATCAATTATTTTAACAAAATGTATTTTACTGGAAAAAAATTCCTGGATCAACCCCTGACTTGTAAAAGGTCTGTAGAACTTTTCATAGTGCACCTATGAAATTGGGGACAACTTTTGTTAGCAAAACAAGGTTTTACTGATTGTCTGTACACAAAGTTAATGGTAAACAACTCCATTTACTAAACAGTATTAATACAAGTAAAACCGAGCAATATTAAGCATAAACAATGGGGGAATAATTCCGTAAGCGGAGGCAGGTTTAATTGGCAACATTATTTTTGTCTT
This sequence comes from Cheiracanthium punctorium, assembly GCA_038373885.1. Taxonomy (NCBI): domain Eukaryota; kingdom Metazoa; phylum Arthropoda; class Arachnida; order Araneae; family Cheiracanthiidae; genus Cheiracanthium; species Cheiracanthium punctorium. The sequence goes on along the minus strand of JAWZYV010014637.1, from coordinate 17,093 downwards.
CAACGTCTATATATAAGAAAATATAAAACCAAAACTACAATACACTTATCTAAGGACCTTCTTAAAACATTTCTAAACATATTTCAAATGCAATATAAAACAAATTGAACATAACCAAAACACTTAGCTCTACACTGCCCCCGCTTACGGAATTTATCCCAACAATGGAATATTTGTCTTAAATAAAAGTACTAAGCTTATAATAAAAGCAAAACTCGTTAAAGCTTTTTATTGTTATTATTATTCAGTGATGAATGCTAGAAAACAGAAAATATAAGTGGGAAAACATAAAATATTCCAACTTAAAGCTCTTTTTTTCAGGTTTTTAAAGAAAAACTAAACTTGCCATGAGATTTCTCTGGCAATTTATGAGCTAATTTTTAATCCCGGTGGCGTATGAATCTCAAATCGTATCATTACTTTAATTTTAAAATTGAAAATTAGTGTTTTTCTGTTTGTTTTTTACAGGTATATATAAAAAATATGACTAGAGTAGCAGGAATTGAATATAATCACAAATTATTTTAACTTTGCAATCGTAATTCCCCATACACCGATACGGAAAAAAACGTAAACAATGCATTTCACAAATAAACCGACAGTGGTTTTGTTGAACAGTGCCGTTCTTAAACTTCATAAGTCTAATATCTATTTAACTGTTTCTGTACAATACTTCAATAAAATGAGAGTAATGATTAGAAACCGAGAAAATTAAATTTATCCAGGCTTTACTAATTGTTTTATAAGAGAAATAGGTTACGTGTAAACATTAGGCTTAACGGCTTTAAAATACACGTCGTTATGTTTTAAAGCATGAGTTTTTTTTGAAAAAGTAATATTTCTTAGCAGAAAGATTTCAGAAAATATAAGTAAAAATTAAAAAAACATTACCTTTAAAATCACCTTCAATTCTTTACGGATCCTCAAGCGTTTCACATTCACGTCGTCACGGATCGTAAATGGTTGTTTGTGTTTGGTTCGCAGCACCGGACCGGCTGCCACAGCTACAGATAAACGTCGTTAAACTACAAAGTTATTCCAAAACCCGTTTTATAACATAAAATATAGCAAGTTTACGTGGAAAGCATGGTTAAATTCTGTTAACAGTTTTTTTTCTGTTGAAAAATGACAGAATAGTTCTGTATTTTTAAGATTATTTTTTGCAGTGTACCCGAGTGATCAGTTAAAATAATAGTCTTTACAGGGTTCTATGAGTTCGTCAACGAAATTTGGGTCCGTTTTACAGTCCCTTCACAAAATTACAGTCAATTAAAATGGCCGCTTCGCAAAAATACAATATTTAAAACAACTTTTTTTTGGATCTTTATCTTTTGATTTGTTTTATAAATTATTTAAGAAAAAAAATAACTTTTACAAAAATTATGAAAATTCACAAAAATAGACATTGAAATCCACAAAAATAGATATGGAAATTCACAAAAATTAGCAATTTTCACAAAAATGGGATCCTGGAAAAAATTCCTGAATCGACACCTGCTTTATGGTTGATATTATTAGGTTGTAACGATAGTTTCCCGCCACCGCAAACTTCGTCAGCACACAGTTCGCGTTGGCGTATTTGCTCATATTTTTTCAAACGATTTTTGGCATTTGAAAGAAAGAGGTTTACTTTATAACACTGTGTTGTGAAATCTGTAAAAAATATAGTTATCATTAAGTATAAGGTGTCTCAAATAGAACTATCACTCTAGAGGATTAGAACCATCATTTACTTCCAATTGTGTTGCAAAAAGTCAGCTACATAATATCAACGAATTATGAGTACAGCTTTAAGTACTATTGTTGTATCATGTGACTCTGCGCAGGTTTGGTACCGAAAGTTCAAAAACAGTCATCTAAGGAGTTAGAAGTTAGTATTTCAGGCAGATATGGCGGAAAACTTTCGTTACAACCTGATATTTTAAACATCATTTTAGATATTTTAAAATTTTAAACATCAATTATATGGCCATGAAATCAAACGTGTAAACATCCTTTGTTTTTACGGCAGTTAGAGCACGGACGGACAGACAGACAAACTTATATCAAACACTTTTCAGCCTTGTTGGAAAGTACTGAAGGCAAATTAGAACCACTAACAATATTTAAGAAATTACCATAATTTCTTAGTGAAAAATTCAGTCAACCAGAAAAATTAGGCAAAAAATTGAGTGTGTTCAGGACTTTTGCCACCACCATCAGTTATCTCTGGTTATAATGAACTTCTCGGGAGCGGAAAATTTCGTTCACTATATCCAAAGTTCACTAAAACCGATATCTCCATAAACAATAAAATTTAATACAAAACTAGAAAATAGTATTTTATAAAATACTGAATGTTTATTAAGTAACTCAAACATAATTGATCGCATTTATGGTTCTAGAACTATTTGTTAAGTAAAATGAACACAATTAACCCCATTTATGGAAATAATGTACATTCCATTTAGTTGGCTAGAGATGCTGTCGCTTTTAACCTGTAATTGAGAATGGAAAATGAAATCTTCTAAGATCAAGAGCCAAAATTTCCACTTTTGGTTCACTTTCAAAATTACTCTGCTTTTGTTAATGAATACTTTTAAAAAGTAGAATGCATTGCAGCAATAAAAAAAAAAATTATGAACACCTCCCGCCCCTTCCCCTTGTTTATTATAAGTATGTTAGCAAGCATGGACATCGGCAATTCACAAGTGTTTCGAAACAGTTTCTTGTGATAATTTTTCTCTCTACTCGAACACGAAAGAGACACTTCGTAAAAATCGATTAACATCAACATCTGCCGTCCAGAAATTTTTAAGTTCACTATAACTGAAGTCATGGTTCACTAATACCAAAAAATGCTGTGTACACTTTTAATGCATGTGAATCAGGACTAATGAAATGCGTTCACTATAGCCGAAAGTTCACTATATCCAGAGTTGACTTATTTTAGTTGAATTTCGATTTTCATTTAATTAATATTTAGTTTTATAACTATTCAATTTTGTTGACAAAATTGAAATAACTTTCAGCTACCGCTGGAAATGTGCAGTAATACCGCACATTAATTTTACTCTCCCTTTCTCTCTCTCTCTCTCTCTTTTTTTTTTTTTTTTTTTTTGATAATATGATTCTTTTTTAAGTATGCTCCTGAAAATACTCCAAGTGTTCTAAAACCTAAATTTGATACTTCGCAAGTGAAAGTGCATGCAACACTCAATTTATATTAATTCTACATTTATTTAACGCTAGATACGCAATAATATGATGCACTGAAGCAACAATGTAGGCTATTCGCTTGTCCATGTTGACAAACCGGTCAGCAGAATCATATAGTCTGAGATTTTTAGCAATACCTTGGTTAAATACAAGTAAGACAATATCTTCTTTTCGGTCACGTAATATCAATAATCATTGGGGTTTTAAAACTTGGTTTAATGTTGAAAATACACACCTGTCGTACGTACATACTTCACTGGTTGTAAAGTAGTATTTAAGAACTGTTAAAATAATATTTAAACTTTTGAAATAGATTTTAACTTTTAACTTTTTTATTTTTTTTTCGAATCACTTTTCTGTCTACTTTGCAAATTTGGGAGTAGGGCAAAAATTTTCAAAATTGGAGGTTCCAAAGGGGTTTTAGGGGGGGGGAGCAAAATCTTTTTCTGGGGGGCACTGGCCCCCAAATGCACCCCCTTGGGTATGCGCTAGCTACTGAGGGACTTTATTTAAACTAATAGTAACTAATATGCTAATTTACATATGATATACTACCGCGAAGATAAAAGGGTCTGTAGCCCACCCTAGAAAATCAGGCCAGTTACGCCAATGCATACCGGTATAAAACTAGAGATGTAATGAATAGTGATTTGGCTGAATACTAATACAAACAGACAAAAGTAATCAAATACAATACAGACAGACAAAAATAATCAAATACAATACGAACAGTTTCTAAGGGCTTTATATGGCATTTCTAAACAACACCAGTCGTCTAGGGTTAATCTATCCGCAAATACGAGTTAAGCGTGACATAAGCAGAAGAATTCTGTAATATAATTTATTAGCCGACCCATTTTAGATGTATATCGTTTCAATTTCAAATACTATCTAGCAACTATTCGTGACCATTTGCCAAATTAATATTATAATTGATTCATTTTCTGAACCATGAGTCAATCGCGTTATTTGCAAACTGATTAGGGTTAGCCGATCGTGATCGGCATAGTATAAGCAAAGAATATAAATAATGTATCAGTCTGAATATCATTACATTTTCACTTATTCAAAAAGCATTAAAACATTGTTCATAGGCTCAAATAATTCAAAATGGGAAGCATTAACACTCACTCACCTTAATATTACGGAATCACCTCTTTCCTAACGCGAGCTAACAGCAGAGGCAGCCATATTTGTTTCACCGGAAGATCGACTTTTCGAATGTCGAACCGAGATCCTGGTTCGACGTGATTCGACTGTGCTTGGCATTTTTCAGGCATTTTCAGATGAACCACGAAATTCGTTCAACCTATGGACTGTTGTTTGCAACTCTCTGTTTTCACCATTTATTTGGTGAAACTTTGAACTTATATTTATAACAGTGTATAATCTAAATATATAGTTACGAGATCGGTGATGATCTTTTTCTTGGAGAATGGATTTGACGGAGCTCCTACAGTTTGTATAGAAATTCTCTTTCCATTATGATAGTTATTTCACGTCTTCTTTTAGTCATTATCAAAACGACTACATATCACATTTTGTGCACTGCACTTTTTGTCATTTTCTTTTGTTTAAAACTAGTTTCGTGTTTTTGTTTACAACTTGGTTCAATCTTCAGTCTTAAATGCACACTGCAGCAAACTTTTAATTCATTTTGTTGAATGCCAGAAAATTTTTTAAAATTTATTTTTACCAAATTGATGTATTAATTATATCTTAAAAGCTAAAGATGGTTTTCTTCTATTGAAGGTATGCTAAGATTTAGATTCCAAGGTACGCCAAGGTTCCTCCAAGTATATGCTCGACTTTGGCTCGATTGTTGCCTAGCTAACCGGAATAGGGGACGCGCTATTTTCTTCTGTACAAGCGAATTTCTTTTTCCCATGCATTTCCAATAAGCAAAGAAAATACATCTATTTCCCGGAAAAGACCACGCTGGACCAAAGGGTGGCGACAGCCTAGGGCCAGTTGCGGCCTCCTTGCGCTATTTTTACTTCATACAGAGTGGTATTTTATAGTTTGTCCCAGGGCAATATATGAGACTGGAACATTCTTGTTCTCATACACAGTATGTCTCCCATAGAAATGTGCACAGAAGACTCTTAATTAGATTACTATGGACATGTGAGATGACTATTTGCATTGGAAAAAATGCCGAGACAGGTGTCATGGGACGTACGTGGTATCAATTGCAGAGAGCTGATTCTCCGACTCCCCCTTTTTTGTATCTGACTACCCAGTGCCGAGTGCTCTTTATTCATTCCCACTTCTTTCTTTTCACTGATGCGAATAAGAAAGGAATTTCTCACTCGGTTTTGTATGCACTGGAAGTAGGACGTCAAAGGGACAAAAGTTAGGAAAAGTGCGGATTAAAAACTCTTTTGAATACTAGAATGATGAGTTTTGGAAGTCTGGAATAGCAATTTTAACGACTGCATTTTAAGTGGGGGGGTGTCTCACCACCCACCCCCACCCCACCCCGTGGGATCGGCCCTGCTGGTGGGGTGTAGAGTTTTAGATGTAAAAACAGAAAATAAGAGAAAACAATTCTAATATAATCGTGAAGTTGTGTTCCTCGAAGATTTTTATGAAATCATTTTTTATTTGGCTCTTAACTGTAGCTAAATCAGAAACTTCAAGCGTTCGGTATTAGTAAATATTTGATAAAGCGTGTAAAGAAAGGAATACTGTCCATATCCAGTGGCGTAGAGAGGGAGGGGGAGCAGGGGAAATATCCCGAGGGCCTCACCTTGGGAAGGGGCCCTACTGTTGCTGCTTCTATATAGTAATACTTAATTGTGTGTTGTCAATTTTGAAAAAAAAAAAGTCCAAATATAGAATATGTCCCCAGAAGTTTCCAATTAATTTTTAAACAAAATTACAAAAACGTGCTCGAGCATAATCCACCAACTTCTCAAAAACGAGGAGTGTTAGTGATTTAGTCTTCTTTTTCAAGAAAAGTTTTTTTTTTTTTTTTTTTTTGAGGCACACTGTTAAATAGTGGAAGAAAGGGCATAGCCAGAGGAGAGACTATGGACCCACCCAACCAAATAAATTTTGATTTTTCCTTAACAAAATGTTAAAGACTAAGACTTTCTATGAGAAATTTTGAACTTTCCAGTTTTTTTTACTTCTGAAATTTTTTGGCTGCCTGCTTGAATGGAAGTACTACGAATAAAAAAATTTTTTTTTTCAATACTGAGGAAACATGCCATGCAAAAATGTTATTAACGTTCCAAATACAGTTTCTTTATGGAAGTGACGAAACCTTCAAAATAAAATGTTGGTATTTTTTAGAGCACGGATGTTTATTAAATTATATTACTTTTAAATTAACAATTTTAATACTATTAGTTATTTTCCAATTATTATTATTTTAAAGTTTCTTTAAATGATTAATAATTTTAATAAGGAATAAAAGACTGATGTAATACGACTCCAAAAGAAATAGAAAATTCTTGATTATAGGCACAACTTTGATTCCCTGACACTGATGTGTCAGGGAGTCCCCCATCCTGCAGTGTGTAATTTCCAAAGGTAAATGATTGTCAGGTTGTGCCCTGCTGTCGAAAGTCTGGGCTGTTTTTTTTTCCCAAAATGGCAGACGTCTATTATCTTGGATGATGAATTTAACAAACAAATTCAATCTATATATAAAATTCCTAAGAAGTTATAACTTTTTTTCAACCCCTGGCTATAAATTTCATCCAATCGAGCAGATTGACAACTTGTTTAAAATATTGTTTGAAAGCATTTGAAAAGATAGAAAGGTTATATAAAAGTCTGCAATTAAAAAAGATAAATTAAGAAACATTCAATTGAGATTTTGTCTTCGGGGGATCCAATATTCGGGGGCCTGATCGAAAGGGTTTCTGGATAGCAAAGGGATACCGAAGGTTTTATCCCCGGGGCCCCGACTGGGCTCTCTGCGCCTCTGTCTAAATCCGCAACTGCATTAAACATCAATTTTTCATCTATCTCACAAGGTTCTTCATGATTTGAAATCCTCAAACTTAATTTTCAGCCTTGAATTGTTTTTAAGTCACATTTAAACGGTTTATTTTCAGCATTGAAACTTAATGCTGGTGGGTAATGGGAATGTCACTATCCTTTGCAGTTTTGGACAATGGGAAAATCTCCCTTACGGTTAGACGCCTACAGAAGAATCTGCATTTCACAATAGAACACATGTGAAAGCTTTTGCTGTACTGATAAAAAAAAGAAAATTATATGAGAACGACCCTTTAAAAAAAAGCGTAGTCTTCTGTCACAGTGTGAAATATGAGAAATCTGAAGGGTTCTTGTGTGGGAAAACACCCGCTTTTACTTAGTTTGTGCCCATCTATCTGGTGCTCATTTGTTCGTGCTTGTGCTCTTGATAAAGAAGCTCGACATCCATGCCTACAGAATTCCTGAATCTCTTTAGTGAAAAAAAAAAAAAAAAACAGAACGGTCAAAGTTTGCCTGCTCTTTACCCTCCTTGCAAAAGGCATAGAACTTGTAAGTGTTAAGTTCTATGGCAAAATTTCGTTTATCAACGACAAACTTAATTGGCATGACTCAAACAGCTTGCATTTCTTTACTGTTTTTACGAGATAAAAAGGAGTTACAAAGTAGAAATAATTGAAACAAATTCTGATATTAGTGAATTTAGTCATGATTTATTATAAAATCGACAGTTAAAATTAAATGTATTTTCACTTTTAAAGATGCACGTGGAAAATATCAAAATAAAGGATAAATTGTACTGCCTTTATTTATAATTTAGTTACTGAATTAAAAAAAGAAGGTTTTGTGAAAAGTAAAATCATTTAAGATATTCTAAAACTGATTTATAATAAAATTGCGACGTTTTGTCTACTGTAAAAGAAAAATTAATTAAAAATGATATTTTGCTAACTACCTTTTAATTTAGACTAATGCCTTAATAATTATAGTTGAAAACGTGAACTCCTCACTCTGTTGTGTAAAAATAGGAGTAAAATATGTTTTTGGCAGTACAATAATGCTCTTTCGGCTTTTCTTTCTTCGTTCCTTTTACGAAAAATGAAGGAACCACTGTATTTACTCGCATAATAGTCGCACCCCCCGTTTTGAAGCAGAAAAAATCATTAAAATTAATATCCCCGCATAAAAGTCGCAGTCACGCATTTGACCTTCATTTATGTCTGTAAAAATATTACTATAAAAAGAAAAATGGCTCTTTTTGTGTGCAACTGAGACGAAAAGGTTATTTAATATACGGCAGATAATCTGGAAAAATTTGGTAAATTAATAATTTTATGATAGTACCAGTGATGTTTTAGCATTAAAGTGCACACTATTATTTTGTAGATTTCCCCGTTTAATAGCCGCACCCAGGGGCGTAGCCAAGGGGGGAGGGTAGGGGGGTCATACCCCCCCCCCATGAGGAATTTTTTGCCATTCAAAATGTATATTCTTCACTCCCTTATCACACACATTTATGCATATATGTGAGTGTTTCGTGAGTAGTCGTAACCCCCCCCCCCAGTTAAAGAAAATTTTCTGGCTACGCCCCTGGCCGCACCTATACTTTCACCATGAAAAATTGGGAAGAAAAAAGGTGCGACTATTACGTCAGTAAACACAGTAACTGGCATAGATGCGGATAATAATCAACAAATAGTATCCCTTCATCAGTTGTTAGTTGATCATGTCCTTAAGTGTGGCTGTTTTCTTAGAACCTATACGTTCTATTACATTTTAAATAAGTCTGACAATTTTTGCAAGAGTCGCAAGTGTCCAACTTTCGGAGGTTTCACTTTTTAAATAAATTTTTGCCTTTACTGGCCTCTCAGACCTTTATAGCCAAGGACCTTTCTAGGGTTTTTTAAGGCAGGAAACTCGGAGCATGTGTCTAGGGTCTCTCAAATTGACAGGTTAAATGCTATCTCTAAATGTAACTACGTACATTCATAATTAATTGAGTTGTTTTTTCTCACACCACTACATGTTCTTAAGTAGGTTTTACTTTTCAAATTGTGTTGAAATAGCTCATCAAACGGTTACTTACCGTAAATCATGGCATTTACCATCATGCATATCAATATGGATGGGAAAGTTGCCAAGTAGTATAAGTTCAACAATTAAAATTTTCAAGAGAGCAAATTTAAAATTTACAGTTCTACATCAATACAAAACTAGTTTTTTCTTGGATGATTTGAGGGCTAAATTTAATTTCAATCGGTAAGCTTCTATAATGTAGAAATCTTTCCTAATCATATTTACGTGTCATTCGTTTGCTCGTTGAGATTTTACAGAATTTTGATACAGTTTGAGTTGCACCACCTCTTCCGCGCCATTCCCACCCCATAAATAAATATATAAACAAATAAGATGACATTGTTGAAGAGAAGCATTTGGCTTTTCTGTACTGAACATCACTGTACGTTGGGTTCAGTTCAGCTCCCCCCCCCCCCTTCTTTCTTTAAATTAGCCAATTCTCCCAAAATTACATTACTTTAGCTTTTGCTTTATTTTATATTTTGTTAGATCAAACAAGCGCCCCCCCCCCCAAAAAAAAAAAATCTGTATCCACCGTTGGATTATGCATAATCCAGAATCCGTTGACGCAAGTTGTAACAAATGTTACATGATACCAGAGGCGGCGTAAAATGTATGAAGTGTAGCGAATAATAGAGCGGCGCCCCTGATAAAGCAAGAGCGCAAAATAATATCATCACCATCTGCTTCAATTTATGTTAGATCCGAGATCTGTCATTTATTCATGTCAAATCTTTGTTGTTTAGTAATCTGTAAGTATATTTCTAAACAAAAGACTTTAAAAGCAGGAGTCGAACAAAACAGGATCATTTAATATTTTTCATAACTCAGAACGGTCATCGTAAACTATTATTGTGTATTTCTGCTTAGCCCAACTCAAACCGTGAAGCCGAAGTGAGAACTTGCGACTACTGCCGCCATTGCATTATACCGTTGTCTATTAAAACATTATAAACAAATAGGTCTATTCCAAACTCATTATTTTTTTAAATATAAAAGTGAACTTATATGAGCGTTTATAGCGTTTTTAACAACACCACAAAACCACAGAGAAATATTTTTATTATTCACGGCTTAATTTTTTCAACATCAAATTCGTGGTTTTTTAAAAACGTCATTTATGTTCGCTCACGGTTGAAAATTTATAATTTCAGTGTACATTCGTAGGCGAAGAGCCGAAAAAATGATTGGGGGGGGGGCAATCTTGAGGGACTGTTAACGATTTCCCTCGTACTTTGCCACTGAAAAATGCCTGTGGAAGTATTTTATTTAGTGTTAGAAATACAGCATGTGTTAAAGCTTCTGTTCTAAGCGGACTTTAAGAAGCACATAACTAACTGGCTGATCGTGCTTGTAAATTTTGTACAGCTGATTGTTCGACGAAGTTCTAGAAGCAATAACGTTCGTGTACCATCCTGACTAGTGTACTCTTTACTAAAACTTTCTACACCAACTGGACTTTAGAACGACGAACCCAGGGACAAGCAGAGTTTTCTGCAACAGTATGCTCTGAGTAATATTGCTCAACTATACGAATATAATAAATACCTAATACACACAAATTTAATTGAATTTTTAGCTATGATGAGTAGCTGTCCAGGCGGTGTACATTTCTAACGAATAATTCTAAAACACCTTACGTCCGGGTTCGATACCCGGCATAAGTTTGGGTATCTGTGATGCCCTTGTTAGGGGTAAATGACAGTCGCCCATTGAATACTTCTTCTCAAACGGCTCTAGCGTTAGGTGACCGCCAGCCAAGGCTTAATGTGCCATTGCCGCGCCGTTAAAAAAAAATAAAACACGCTTAAATCTACTGAGTAAAATAATAATCAAAATAATAATCAATAAAATAATAATCAATATTTTTACTCAATTTTTGACTTATAGCCATTCTCCCGATTGAGTAAAATTTGCTCCATTAATCGACAAAAATCAATGGAGCGAAAAATTCTCAATTTTTGAGCATTATACAACAGCTCCATTTAGCTTAAATAATAATCAAAAAAGAGGAGCGTTTTTACAAAATCTGTCCGTTTTTGATTAATATAACTGTACTCAATTATGATTATTATTTAAGCTATAGAATGAGCGTTTTTACAAAATCAGTCCTTTTTTAATTAATATATCTGCACTCAATTAAGATTATTATTTTAAGCTAGAAAAAGGGTGTTTTATGAAAATTTGCTGTTTTTGATTAATATATTGAATTATTCGTTTTCTTCATTTTTTATTATCAGAGCTGTAATCTATGATTATAAGCCCGAGAAAATAAATTTTAAATCAAGGCAAATACATTACATATATCTTAATGCACTATAAAAAAGTATTTTTTTTAATAAATAGAATATAATTTCACTATAGTCTCTAGTTATTAAACGAATTCACAGTACAGTCAGAATACAGAAATGCAATCATGGTTAAACCAGCTGTGAGATTTAATTAAAGCAGCAACCAAATTTATTTACATGAAAAGGGTAAAATAGTACTTACTCACTTGACTGAAGATATCATAACTTCATTTGTTTTACAACAGCGACGAGATTTCTATAATACAATCGTAAGAAACTATGCGCATTAAAACAAGATTTTTACCGAAAACATCCTCTCCACATTTAGGTTGAATTTATTTCACAACTCTGAATATGAAAAAGATGCATTTGGTATTCGGATATAAAATAAAATTATCACCAGCGGATACATGGAGAAGTAATCACCCACAGCAAAAGGACTTAGCATTAAGTCCAGTATCCTCTTTAGAAACTCTTTTAATTCATATTTTGATAACGACATGTTTGTTCTTGGATGCCCGCCGCAAGCCACGATTCCCGCGTTGTGACTATGTACCGTTTTCCGTTGAAGAGCGTTGGTCACGTGATAGTAATAGGATATCTTTCCAGGCATCTTTTCGTGGGGGAGAGACAGAATTCTCAAATAGACAAGATTTAAGTGAAAATTGAGTTAAATAGAACCTAGCGGGTTGGGAGCATTGAGGCGAATGGAGGAGTTTACAAATTATTGTCTTATGGAGTATTTTTCGGAAATTTTTAGCGTAAAAGGATTTAAATCAGGTGATAAGAAATTTAATCAATAAAGGAGTGTTAGTTTTAATCAATAGATTTAAGCGTGAAGACATGAAAAAGAAGAACTGGGTGAGTATTAACGTAAAATGTGTACCCCCATAAAGATTTTTAAAAATTGGGTAATTTTTTAACAGAATTAAATGCATCAGACACTTACAAAAATTCAGAATATCTCTTTATAAATTGTATTCTATATAATCTTTCAAGCTTGTAAGAATTATGAAACATTCTTAAAAAAAAAAAAAAAAAAAAGACACGCATACCGTATTTTGTAGTATGTTTTATAAATGAATGGCACTAAGAATTATGAAACATTCTTCAAAAAAATATAAAAAAATAAAAAAAGACACGCCTACCGTATTTTGTAATATGTTTTATAAATGAATGGCACTGCAACCAATTTGGAGGTGCAGTTTTTCTCTGAATAGTATTTTTTTTTTTTTTCTAAATGTTGGCCTTTTACATCTGGCTGCCTACACGGCAAAATTTTTGTTCTTTTCCGAAAATGGTTATTATTACAAATGCGTCCCAAGGGATCATAGGAAGTCTCACAAGTCGATCAAACTGCGGCCGTGCGCTTTCAATTTTTAACATATAAGAGTATAATTTAAAATATTAAATTTTATTTTCATTTGCCAAATCGCTAGCAGTCATTTTTATCCATGATAATTTAACTTTAGATCTGACTTCGAATTTTTGGCACCGAATTTCATCTCAAAGGGTGACTTGATTCTACAACTCAAAGAAACAAAATATATTTTTTTCTCATTACTTCTATTTTTTTTTTCCAAAAAGTGGCGTTTCCTCTTTTAAGAACTTTAAAAAATATATTTATAGAAATTAAAATATAAAAAATATTTATTTATTTTTATTAAATATTTATTTATTATTAATATTTTTATAAAAAATATTTATTTATTTTTATTAAATATTTATTTATTATTAATATTTTTATAAAAAATATTTATACTTGTACAGACTTTTTTTGTAATACATTTGTTGCAAACCATAACAGTGAAATTCGCCCAGAACTTGGGACATTGATTCTATTGTCTCTTTATAAATTAACATTAAATGTATCTCTTATCAGTGAGCAAGCGTCAATACTGTAATCAAGGGCGCGGGGAGGATTTTTTTCCAGACAGGTGCACAAGGATGCATAGCAGGACAGGTGCATAGCTACCCTACTTGGGCGGGACATTGAGGTATCAAGTCGACCTGAAAGATGTTTGCGCGAAGTAGCAAAAAATAATAAACGAAATGCCAATTATAATAAATGCATCTGTTTGTGTTTATTTTTATAGTGTGTGATGTCATAAATTTCAACATTTAGTGAAACTTTACATTTTAAAATTAATACTTTTTCGCAAAAAAGTGAATTATTAATGTCTTTTATTCTATTAAATTTATTTACAATTTTTGAATTAAGTTTGGACCCCAAAGTAATTTTTTGTCAAGTAGACATTGTACATCGGTCAACTTTCTACTGTCGGTAAACACGCAGCTTTAGGAAGCTTCTTCCATTTTTTTTTTTTTTTTTTTTAAACCCATAAATTTAGAGAGTACAAAAATAATGTAAATGTTTTAATTGAAATAAAATTTTCAAAATACATGTGCAAATTTTTATGGTATACTTATTTTGAGGCACGAATGCACTAGTATTTTACGTAGACTATGGGGGGGGGTTCAAACCCCCTAACCCCCCCACCCTCAATAAAAGATAAAAATTATATATTTTTTAATAGGTTGAGATGTAGCTGAGTATTTATGTGCAAGCGTTTAACTGAAATCACACACAAGAAACAATAGCTATTATATGTAAAGGTTTATTTTACGCATTGTGACATTTGGGAATCAAAGTTTTTATAAAAGATTTCGAAACAATCTAGTATTCATTGTTCACATATTGAAATTATGTTGTTTTCATTGCGTTTTGAGTATTAATGCAATTCTTCAGAAATGGTCTGTTTCAAATCTATACCGGTAAAATTTTGAAAGGTACCGTTCGAAAGAAATGTTAGGTTTCTTCTAACAACTATTAAGATTGCTTTTTTTTTTTTTTTTTTCACTTTCGTAAAAATGTATTTAAATAAACTGGATCTTTTTTGGAAAATTTAGCTTCTTCTCAATTCAAATCCCTTTAAAATTTTACATGTGTATTTTGAAAATACATGTATTTTGTATTTTTAAATTTAGGAGGTATTTGTACTTTGTATTTTATTGTGTTAGAATCAATGTATTTTGTATCGAAAATACATTTTCGATGTATTTTGCCCAACTCTGGTTCAATCATTCGATCTGCTTTCCTTCTGACCGTCAGGGCCGATCCCACGGGGTGGTATGGGGGCCTGTCTTCACCCTTTGGTCCAGCATGGTCTTTTCTGGGAAATAGATGTATTTTCTTTTCTTTTTCTTTTTTTTTCAAATGGCAAGCCTCAACAATGCCTTGGAGGCATTAGCCACTACTAAAGACGGAGTTGTTGGTCACTTTATTATGGGGCACCTAGTATGTGGACCAACGTTGCCCCTATGATGGGGCGGTCACAATGATATGCCGGGAGTTGAACCCGAAACCGTAGTACGGTGCTTTATCCACCATACAAGTTGGTCGGCAGATGTATTTTCTTTGCTTCCTTGAAATGCGTGGGAAATAGAAATTCGCTTGTACAGTAGAAAATAATGTGTCCACTATTCCGGTTAGCTCAGTTAGCTGGACAGTAACTGAGCCTTAGCGAACACTTGGAGGAACCTTAGCATGCCTTGGAATCAAAATTTTATCATTCCTTGATTAGAAGAAAACCATGTTTATCTTTAAAGATATAATTAATACATCAATTTGGTAAAAATAAATAAATAAATAAATCTGAAACATTTAACGAAATGAAGTACCAATGTGTAGCACAGTGGTTAAAGCCACTGAGATTGGGAGATGGCTCAAGTGGAGGAACAAGCTCCTGTCCTCTCTCGGGGCCGTCGGTCTAGCGGTCTGGAGTTTTGGGCGGTTTTCTCCAAATGTAACGTGAATACGCGCTAGATACCCAGATAACATTTATTAATCACATTTAAAAAGTCCTCCCCCAAGGCATTTGCCCCCCTTGTGTTTGTCCTTTCTTTGACGTGGATTTATAAACGTTTCCTCGTGACCAAGCACACAAATCCGAATACTTGCTCCAACACAACAACAACAAAATGAAGTAAAAGTTTGCTGCAGTGTGCATTTAAGGCTGAAGACTGAAACCAGTTGTAAACAAAACTATGAAGCTAGTTGTAAACAAAAGAAGAAGATCTCATGCCTCTGTGGGTTTGCGCACCCATCACTGCCAGCCGCCTGCGAGCGGTGAGGTCTCAGGTTCGAATCCCGTTAACCCATATTTGCCATTTCGCCCTCTTCTTCTGTGTTTCTACAAGGGCGGATTAAAGAGGGGGCGTAGGGGGCGACCTCCCCCCCCCCCGAGACAAAAGAAATTAATGTAAAAGATCCTATTTTACTTCCATAAAATGGACGAATATGTCAATCTTCTAACTAATCGCCCCCACCGACAAACGAACCGTCCCCCCCGAGAAACTTGCAATAATCCGCCACTGTTCTGTTGTGTTATATGTTATTAATAAATGTTATATGGAATTTAATAAATGTCAAACGGATATTCAGGGGTATGAGACCACCTTCGATATTGCAGTCAGAAACCTCAAGAAAAAATTCTCAATTCAAACAAACAAACAAACAAAAAAAAAAAAAAAGACAAAAGGTGCACTACACAAAATGTGATACGTAGTAGTTGTTTTTTTTTTTAACTAAAAGAAGACGCGAAGTAACTCTCATAATGGAGAGAGAATTTCCGTAAAAATTGTTGGAGCTCCATCAAATTCATTCTCCTTGAAAAAGATCATCACCGATCTGGTAACTATTATTTAGATTATATTTGTACTACTTTTTATTATGATTTACTTTCATATAACTCATATAGATATAACCCTAATTTTGTAATTTAATTTGATTTTAGAAAAATGACGGGTAAGTTATAATAAGTGATACAATGTGCAGGAGTATAGATCACAGGACCGTTAAAATGGGAAGACATGGCAAAGCAAATACTGGGGATCGCGACCTTAGGAGCTTCAAAATCAATAAGCTTAATTTTCCATTTTCTCTTAAATTACAGGAAAAATTAACTTTTCGATCTAGAATTGCTTTCCTTATTCCAGTTTTTTCCCCCTTTAAGGCTCACATTCTTTCTAAGTTTTTTTAACACTTTCCAAAAAGGTTGAAATTTTTATGCTTTCGGTTTGTCTGTCTGCCCGTGCTCTAACTGCCATAAATATGCACCAATCGAATTTTTCTATGATAATGAAAAGTACCATACCATGTACCCATTGAAAAGGATGTAGGTACCATTTACAGTTCTTTTACAAGATCAGAAAAAACTATTCCACTGCACTGTAAAAAATAAAAATAAATTTACGAGAATTTACCGCTCATTTTTAAGGGGAAATCTCGTTTTCGTATATGAAGGAGAAACCCTCGTAAATCTACATTTTGAATATGAAGAAGCCCTTTTCTTACTGAAATCGCGACTGCACCTTTAAATTACGGTAGAGTCTCGCTAATCTATGACGTCGTACCCAAATGTGACGTAGGACCGGAAATTTCCCATCCTACTCCGACCGAACATGCCCACAATCGAATCGAAGCGAAGCGATTATGACTTGTTAAACGAGTCGAGTGCGAGTCATCAAAGCGCGCGCGATTGAGACGTGAAGTGAAAAACAACATGACTTGGATTT
>JAWZYV010014636.1:0-73919 GCA_038373885.1 Cheiracanthium punctorium | reverse complement strand
AAAAATTTTTTTAAAATTTTGAGATACCCCCAAAAAGGGATCACATTGCCATCTGTCTTCACCACTTATCTGCAGATTTCTTTTACTCTTGCAGCTTGTAAAACTGGGCAGATAACTTCATCCTATTTTACAAGCCGAAAAAGTACAAGTACAATGCTGCTGCTTCAAATGTACAGCAAAATTGTACAAGCACTTATTAGGCATAAAAAAATAATCGATCACATTAATAATAAAAAAAAAACAGACTACAATATTTAAGGAAACTAAAAATGTAAACAAACTGTCACTTCAAGAGGGGGGGGTAGGGGTCCCTGGAACCTTACAAATGTAAAAATGTTTACAGATGTCTACGATCTCCAAAGTTATTTTGATTTTTTTATGGTTATTACATTAGATATTATTATTATTAAATTAGATATGAGTGAATCTGTCTTTAAGGTAAGTGCTCAAGTAGTGGGCCCCTTAAGGATATCTCATCAAATCTAATGAGTGCTGGATATCTAATGAGTGCTTGTACAATTTTGCTGAACATTTGAAGCAGCAGCATTGTACTTGTACTTTTTCGGAATAGCGGCTATCTTTTTTCTAGACATAAAAACATATCGCACTTTTATCCACAGTTACTACAATATTATTATCCAAGAGACTGTAAAAGTATATGCATGTTATTTACCATATGTTAGGTTGAGCCTGTAGGTAATGTGCAGAAATTTGTATACAGCCCCAATGCAGATAAAAAGCCTTTATTAAGAAAGTGCGATTCCAGAAAAATCTGCAGGTGTTAAAAACCGTTCATTAGTGACCACCTGAAGGTCGACTAAAAACATGCGGTATTCTCAAAAGAATTTAGCACAAAAGTTGCGTCAGGAGTTTAATAAAAGCAAGTCTCAAAAAATATACGGAATTGAACAGAATAAGGGATAATGTTGGAAGGAATGGAATTCATGCACGTGCAAAAGTGATTGATATCATAGAAAAGTGTACTTTAGCTAAATGTCAGGACAGGAAATTTATTAATAATTTTAAGCGTTGCGCTCGGAAGAGTTAAAAGAAATCTTGGTGAAAGTCGAACATATAAATTTCATCTTTTGGCGTTCTTTGAAAAGAGTGGGAAAAACGAATGTTCGCTAGCTAGAAATCATTTTTGTGTATCGCGGGACGCCTTGCAGTTTTACAATAGAGCAACCGCGACAGAAGAGGGAACCTTTGAATGCCTGACCTTTGTGGTCAGGGCGCAATTTGCGGGAAGCTTTTGATGTTGGTCGGTGAGAATTCGTAGGCAAAGCTTCAGAAAAGGAAAAAATATAATAAACATCAAGGGGAGAAAAATTGAAAATAAAATTTAAGAAAAACATGGAGGTGTTGACGATAAGGCTGTAGAAATCCAATGATAAAGTGTGAGAATTGAGAAATAACCAATGGCAAGTTAGAGAGAGGTAAATTTCGGGCAAAAGAGTTAGTAACTGGTCGGTTTAGGAGAATTAGGAGCCACAGAGTGGCTAAACTAATTATTTACGAGTTTAGGGAAAAAATGGGGGACGAAGATTTGAGCAAAACTGGATTGCACAGCCAGAGAAGGTAGATTTTCAGATTTTCTCAGATTTTTTCAGATTTCTCAGAGTTTCTTAGAGTTTGAGATTTTTCATCGTTTGGCAAAGGTTCTCTTAGTGTATTAATTTTTCGTCGTTTAAGAACTTTCAGAATTTTATTTATGTGATCCTCATTAGTGGATTTAAATAAGTGTGTTAAAAAATAAAACTAAAAGATGACCATCCCTTCTCTGCACCGGATTACAGGTAAATCCATTTGCCATCAATCAATTAAAGAGTGACAAATTTGTAATAATTAATAATATTGTTTATTATTGCTAAAGTAGTTAGAATGGGTTTTGGTAAACAATAATAATTTAATTGTTCTAAATTAAGCCATTTTCGAGATCAGTTTAAATATTTTTGTAAATGTAAATAAGATTTTTATATTTAATAAATTTTTGTTATAGTTAATATTTTAAATCCATTTATTTCTTTCGTCAGAAAATGCACAACGCAATGTAAAATTTTATTTTACACTTATGTAGAACAGTTTAAATACCTTTTATGAGTTAAAATAAATTACCGATGGGTCTTTATTACAATGAATCCAATTATTTCATACCTTATTTCACGGCCAAACTAAGGTTTAAATTATTTCATCCATTTATTACATGTTTTAATATGTCACGCATCGTAACAATGGTGCCGTGACCAAACGGTTTAATAATTATACCGTTACCACACGGTTTTAACAATGTTATCAAAATTTATAAGAACTATCAATACTAATTTAACAATAGCACTATGTAAAAATAAAATAAAATAAAAGTTAACATGCTTACACGCGTTTTCTTAAAACTTAAAATTAAAAAGATTAAAGACAGTATTGAAATAATACTAACAGAAAAAAATAATAATAAAAGAAACAAAGATTACCGGTAAATTATATCGTTGACTATTAAAAACTGCAAGGTTGAGTCACCTTCAATTTTCTTGTCCAGTTACATTGCTATGCAAAGTGTTGGGAGACAGATTATTATGATACCTTATATGTATTTTTATCATATATTACTTTATAAGAGAACTAGTTCAATATTATATATCTATTTTATTGAATGCTGAAACGAATTTATTTAGAGTGTTTACTGTACGTTAAGTTACAAAACTGAATAAGATTATTTCTTGTGTACTTGTGAGTATGCAGTTAAATCATGTTAGGAATGCATTTGCATGCATGCGTTTATAATTAGGATTGGCGGATAAAATATATATATATATATATATATATATATATATATATATATATATATATATATATTTATGTATATGTATTAATAATATTTTTCTTATTTCTTTATTTATGTTCAAAAAAATGTCAGATTTTATGGTCTATCAACAACTATCTTTTAAACATCTAAACTTACCTCGTACTTTCTTTCGTTAATGTTACATTAATTATTTCATGAGTATTTTGTTAATATTTTATTCATATATCATATTTAGTTTACTTTAGTGCATTTTATTATTTTTGTGTGTATCAGGGACTGATTTACGGCGGGGCATTCGGGGCACGTGCCCAGGGCCCCCGATTTTTAGGGGCCCCCAAATCTTCCTTTTATGTAATCATAATAACTACTAAAATTATCTCTCAAGAGTAAAATTTCTGATTACTTACTTCATTTCATCACAAATATTCAAAATTTTTAATTTGATGTAACTTGTAATGTTAAAAAATTATCCATTTTTTATACAAAATCGATAGGACGCCTTATCATGCTCCTTCTCTTATTGTTTCTAAGGAGTGTGACGACTGAGTCACTCGTTCCTCTTGTCCACCAAAAGACACAGCCTGTTTGTGCACCAGTTCATGGGCGACCGGCAACTGTGGGCGTGGGGAATCTTTCGACTTACGATCGCAGATTCAGATGTTGCTAGTCTGAGAGGCGCGTGTACGGTGCTGCTACTAAACTCTGCTCTACAAGAATAGTGAAATGAAATGAAGACATTGAAAGAACGTATGTGCATGTGATTTATCTTCAAGCTCCTGTAAACAATATGGAAAATCGTTAAATTTATGAGCCGTATGTGATTAATTTTGAATTTCTTTAAAGTTATTTAAGTAAGGTTTTTGAAAAATAGTTGTTAAGTTATTATTTTTATTTTAATTAATTTGATTTGACTGTAATCATGAAGAGATCGTACCCATCTGGTTCTCAGAAAAGACGATTAAAAGAGAGAAAAAGGGAAGAGATTGAGCGCATGAAAGGAATGATGCTGAATTATACAGTAAAAAAAAATCCTGAAACGGCTGAAGATAAAGAATGTGATGAAGATAAAGAAGAAGAATTAGCACATGTTCATGATCTTGCTTGCACTAATGAAGAGTCCATACCTGCAAAATATGCAGAAAATAAAGAAAAAGAATTAGCAGATGTCCATGATCTTGCTTGCACTAATGAAGAGTCCATACCTGCAAAAGATGAAAATTCATCCAATAGCGCAACACCTTCTGAAAATAAAGAAAAAGAATTTGTAATTGCTGAAGATCCAGCATTGTGGGAGCATGTCACTGACGAAATGCGTGAATATTTCATCAAATATCCTATAAGGCAAAATACGCATCTTATTGAATTCACAGAGCGATCTATTGGTGATAAAAAAAGATCCCTGACTGAAGCGCATTTTTATCGTTATAAATGCAACCAAGAAAAAGTGAAAAGAGAGTGGCTGACTTTGTCTCCAACGACGTTTTCACTTTTCTGTTGGACATGCAAGCTGTTTTCCAATACTTCATCAATTCTTTCAACAACAGGATGTTTTGATTGGAAACATGTGAGTGAAAGGCTACATGAGCATGAAAACTCATTTAGTCACAGAGAAGCAGTCTGTAAAATGGTACAAAGAAAGGAAAGCTCGAATCGAATAGATTGCAAAATTGTAAATACCACCAATTGCGAAAGCAAATATTGGTATGAAGTTCTTCGCCGTGTCGTAGCAGTAACAAAATTTTTAACTTCCCGTGGACTGTCATTTTTTGGACGGAATGAGACAATTGGATCGCTAAGTAATGGGAATTTTCTTGGATGCTTAGAACTTATGAGCGAATTTGATCCATTCCTTGCAAACCACTTGCAGAAGTATGGAAACTGCGGGAAAGGGCACACCTCATATTTATCTTCATCCACTTTAAATGAGTTCATCGATCTAATGGCTAAAAAGGTATCAAATTTCATTATTTCTGAAATTAAATGTGCAAAATTTTTTTCTATCATTGTAGACTCAACGCCCGATTTATCCCATACAGATCAGTTGACTTTTGTCATCAGGTATGTCTCATCTGACAATGTACCAGTTGAGCGCTTTTTGAAATTTTTATCTATTGAAAACCATTCATCTCAACATCTAGAAGAAACAGTTGTGAATTATATTAAAGATGTAGGACTTGACATTAGTGATTGTCGTGGACAGAGCTACGATAATGCCAGTAATATGGCAGGAAGATACACTGGTTTACAAGCTCGACTTAAATTAATAAATCCTTTAGTAGACTTTGTTCCTTGTGCTGCACATTCATTAAATTTAGTTGTTGTCAAAGCTGTGGAGTGTAATGGAAAAGTGTTAGATTTTTTTACTTTTTTGCAAGAATTGTACAATTTCTTCTCTGTTTCTACACACCGGTGGAGATTGTTATGTAATAAAATGAGTGAAAAGGGAAATTATTTAACATTAAAGTCGAGATGTATTACAAGGTGGTGTGCAAATGCTGCTGCAACTAAAGCATTCCAAGAAAGTTATAAGGAAATATCTGATGTTCTTTCAGAAATTTCCTCAGACTCTAATCAGACGCCATCAGCAAGAAATGAAGCAAATTCATTACACAAAAAAAAAATGCAAACACTAGAGACTGCATTATGTGCTTGCATGTGGAATTCGATCCTTAATAGGATTGATTCCATTAGCAAAAATCTCCAGAATCCAACTCTAGATTTATCTAAAGTGCCTGAATATTTCACTTTACTGATAGAATACATTCAGTTTGTGCGAGAGAACTTTGAAATGTATGAAGAAAAGGCATTTTCTTTAGTTGGACATAAAGATTATTCCGTAAAAAGGCAAAAAAAGATTCCTAAATTTTTCTACGATGGACAGTGTCCAGAAACTGTGTTAGATGGTAAAAGTAATTTTAAGGTATCTTGTTTCTATGCAGTGTGTGATACACTAATTACTCATCTGAATTCAAGAATGTCTGCTTATGAGAGCATATTAAAGAAGTTTTGCTGCTTATTTGATAGCGATAAACATACAGCTTTCGAAAATGCAAAAGTTTTACAAGCTAAATATTCATTGGATTTAGAGGAAGTGTTTCCTGACGAATTTATACACATTTTCCCAATCATACAAAAAGATATGTCTGTTGCTGATAAGTTACAGAAAATCCATGATCTTGGCATCATAGATACATTTGCCAATGTTCAAAGTGCTTTAAGACTATTTTTAACTTTGCCCATCTCCAATTGCACAGGTGAACGATCCTTTTCTTTGCTTAAAAGATTAAAGTCTCCGTTACGAACTTTGATGACGGATGATAAATTATCTTCTTTAGCCCTTTTATCAATAGAAGGAGATGTAACACAGAAGATAGATTATGAGGATGTTATAAAATTATTTACTGACACAAAATTGAGACGAAAGCTTATTAAAAATCATTAAATTAAACAGTACAAGTTTTATGTTTTAATTTAAGATTCATTATTTAAAAAAAAAAAAGAGTTGTTGAACAGGTATAGAATGTTTTTTTTTTTGTTCATTTTTTTCCACGAAGCATTCTATAAAGCATAACTAACTTTTTATTGAAATTGATAGCTTATAATTTTAATATTATATTAGCAAGAATATTGTTTTGACTATATTGGATACATAATGAAATTTAATTTTCCACTTTCTTTTCCTTTTTCTAGACAATGTTTTATAAAAAATATGTAGAAGATGACCATATTTCTTAAAAATTATTATTAACATTTCACACATATTCATAGCTTATACAATGCATGCAATGTTAAAGACATCAATTAATATTTGTAATACTACAAGTAAAATATTTGAGGTTTTTGACAGTTTTTGACAAATGTTTTCGACATAGGGTTTTTGACGTGACAGTTTAAACCATGGTTAAAACCGTCAAAAACTGCCATGCGTCAAAAACTTGCCAACCCTGGGGCTGGTATTACTTAGATATTTCAAACATTTAACCTTACATTTTATCATGTTATATCCGAGACTTAAATACTTAACTATTTAATACCCATAAAAACATTGCAAAACTGGAAAATTCATTAAAGTGGTATTTGTCGTGACATTTTACTGATTTGTGTTTACGTATGGATGGCTTAAGAATAATTGGTTTTAACTTAATTAAATTAAGTAATATTCTGCGAAATATTTTTGTGCAGGGGGCCCCCACAGGTACCTGTGCCCTGGGCCCCCAAATGTGTAGATCGGTCCCTGGTGTGTATAGCATTTTAATCTAAAACCATTTTATAATTTTGCGTTAACATTTTAGAATTATTCCTTTATTGATAATGTGCTAAAATTGTATTCTATTGCATACATATGTGGTAATATTTAGTAGTCAGTGTAATAACATATTTATTTAATGGATGGATTTAATTAATGGAGGATTTAATTAATGATTTCAATTTTCACCCATTTACCTTTATCTCGATACTTTGTTTTGTCTTGTTTTGTTGATTAAGTTACTACCCTTGGTAATTAGTTTCTCTCTCAATATGGCACAACCTAATGCCGAAATTTCACAATCCACTTCCCTCATTTCTAAGTTAGCGGGATTTCAAGCTATTATCCCGCAGTTTGACAATTTGTCGGCGGTGACACCAAAATACTTTCTTGATAACTTTGATAAGATTACTACTCTCGCTCAATGTACGGATGAGGAAAAATTATTAATTCTTAAGAGTCGAATTCGGGGTGATGCACTTTCACACATTATTAATTCACCGGATTTCGCAGACGAGCACAATTATGACACATTTAAAACAAAATTTCTTGCATTTTTCGATAACAAACCTAGCTTAGCCACAAGGCAAAAACAATACTCAAATTGTAAAATGAATGAAGGAGAGAGTGCAAAAATCTATGCGACACGCGTAGCAACTGCTACACAAAATTTTTTCGGGGATATCGATTTGACTAACCAAGATACTAAGGCACTATTTGAGCATACAAAATTGTCCAAATTTCTAGAAGGCTTATTGCTAAAATATAAAAAAGACACACTTCTTAAAGATCCTCAAAATTTCTCGGATGCGGTTAAATTTGTAGAATTATTACAGGCCAATGAGGAATTTTTTCCCAGTGCCTCTTCATCTAATACTTATACCACAATTAATAATGTACAGAAAGAAATTTCCAATTCCGATTTGCGGGCGCTATTAGAACTACATGCTCAAAAGACGGATGAAACTGTAGCCGCTTTATCTCAAAAACTGGATGACTTAACTGTTACAGCCAGAACAAACAGGCCTTCCAATAGTGATAGGTCATACAATAACAATTGGTCTGACAGATCCAGACAGAGAGAAAGATCTTTCCGTCATAACCAGGGGTCTTTCGTAAATAAACAGAATAGGCAGTCTCCTTTTAGAGGGAATTCTCAAAATAGTAAAAACTACCCCTTCTGTGAAATTTGTTCCAAAAGAAACCACTTCACAAAGGATTGTTATTATGGAGACAGTAGGAATAGAAGTCGGGTATTCACCAGGCAAAATTTAGATAGACCCTCTCACGAAAATCGCCCAAATAATAATGCATCTCCTCGCAAAGTTCGTTTCCAGGAACAGTATCAGGCAAAAACAGCGAAATACCGCGATTTTTACGATGGGCAGCTAGTCTATTTATATGCACCCGAAAGCGACAGGCATTCTTCACTCCCTAAGCGGAGAAATTACACGGGTCCTTTCCGAATTCAAAAGCGCCAGAATAAGGTACTGTATACGATTGTTGACGCAGTCAATCCGAAAGTAAAACCGCAAACTGTTCATTCACAACGTCTGATACCTTATGTGGAGAGAAAGAAAGAACTGGATTATTTACAGTTCTTAGTTAAAAATGATTTGGAATTGAATAGAGAGGTCCAGTCGCTACAGGAAAATAAAAAGCCGAATGCTGTATTCGATGAATGGACAGCAGAGGATGCATTATTGCATACTATCTCTCACCCCCAAACACCACAATGCCCTACGGCAGAGACAGGAGCTAGCTCGCCTCCTCGTTCCCTCCACTCCGATGACACGGAGTTATATCAAATAGATGCTTCTCAAAATTTATCGGACAATGCTTTGGCTACTAACTCGGCACAGTCACAAACGCATTCATACAATTTGAGGTCACGATCTCACCAAGGGGTATCGCATGAAAGAAATTTTGCGGATAAATTGTTTGACTGGTCTTTATCACTCACTGAATAATGTTTGATTTTTTTCCCCTCGTAGTAACAGTTTGTTCATAATTTTTTTTCTCTTGCAGTACATCCTTCAAAATTTGTAAAATAAATTAATTAATTAATGTGCCTTACAAGATAGATTCAATACGTCCAACATTAAGTTCAATATATTTTCCTGCGATTTCTTTTTTCTCTTCTTGTTATTTTTTTTTTCTTCTTTTCCCTCTCCTCTTTTTCCTCGTGTAATAGTCATTGCATTCTAGGTACTTACTTATTAATTTAATAAGTTTATTTTCGGTTTCTTTAATTTGTTATTGATAAGTTTTTCACTTAGAGGTTATTAGTGTTTTGTTGTTAGTTATAGACCTGGCCAGCTATAATGAGTTGCTTGAAACGCTAATATCTGAATTAGGTGATTACTTTTCAATTTTCTGTGAATTTTTTTTTCTTCTTTCATTTGCATATTTTTCATTTAGTCAGATTTTTATTTAATATTATTGGAGTATAAGGGACAACTCAAATTAGTAATATATTAGGATAATTAAGCTTACTTAGATACAAGATTTCTTTTAGTATACTTACATGCCTTTGAATTTATATACATTCACTTCTTTTAGTTATTGCTGTTTTTTTTTTCTTTTACTCCATGAATTGAACTATTATTATTATTATTATTATTATTATTATTATCATTATTATATATAGCATAGCATTTTGATTCATATTGAATGAATTTCAAAATATTAAAGATTCTAAGATTTTTTTTCTCGAATTGGACATTAGCATTGGAGGTGTCATTGATGTGTTCAATTTTATTATGTGTTATGTCTCTTACATTAACATGAGCATGGTTAAGTGAGGTAAACGAAAGCAAGATTATGAATTTAATGCTAGTTAAAAAAAAAAAAAAACTTTTGATATTAGAAAATGAAAGTTTGGATTTTACACACACACACACACAAAAAAAGAGAGATTTTAGTAATTTATTACTTAATATTAATAACATATGTCATTGTCACTCAGTGATGGTAATTGGAGTTTACTTGTTCCAGTTTTGTTCCTGTTGGTATGTGCAGTGGCAGCAAAGGCCAAACACGAGGGAGAATTATGTGAATTTAAAGAAGACAAATTTCATTGTAAAAATTATCCTCGGCATTCCCTCGCAAAGTTTACTCTGCCGGACAATGCATGTGCATTTAGATCCTGCCATAGCTGCATTACGGGGCAACAGTCGTTTATAATTTCGCCAAGTGGCGATCTTGTGGAGCCATCTCAGTTTCTCCTAAAGTGTAACAACATCACTTCGCTCACCTCTACAACTTACAAATGCACTTCGGTAGAAGGGGCAAGTTGTGAGCATAATGAAATTGACGGACCGGACGATTTTTGTGCAGTGCGAAATTGTACAGCAAATGCTCCTTGTCGGTGCCAGTTCACGCATCTATCCACGCAATTAATAGCAATTACTACTGACAAGCTTATATACAATCCCCAGATACTGACATTGAAAGTATGCCTGCTGGACAAAAACTTTCAGGAACGTTCTAAACTCCGTCGCAGGTTGTTGGAAGGAGAAGCAGCTGTGTTTCAGAACTCCGATTTGACGATGAATTTTACGGACCCAATTCTTCATTTGCCGGGACGCGGACGTGTTATTTTGCGAAACGAAGACTTTGAACAAATAATTCATGTCTCAGACGACAACTTGATAATACTTCCATTTGAAATGTTGTCGTACAAATCGACAATACACATTATTTACATTCACACCAATGGACATACCATTACAGGCAGTATTCATGTGGCAGGAAAATCTGTTTGTCAGCTACGATTTTGTTTTTTTTTGCACAGGGGTCTTTCGACATGTTCAATGCCTGCCTTTATTTTTACGATACATTATTTATTCAGCAGCTCTTTTTATAGCTATGTTTATTCTCTTATTTGTTAAACAAATATTAAAATCGGTGATCTTCATTTTCACAACTTTAGCATTTGTCGCCAATTTCTGCGGCAGAGCACTGAAACTTCTTGCACGTTGTTCACTACTCTTAGGCGCTTTTATAGGCAATGTTGGCAAAGATACTACCCAAGGAACATATGAATTCCTTGAAAGACAAGCAGCTCGAGGTGCTCCTCTTCTTCAAAATCAGATAGTATTAATTACTCTTCTTTGTTTAGTGCCACTTACGTTAGCGGAGTGTAATACCCAAGCAATTGTACAATCTGAATTACGTGCATGTGAGACTTTGCAGGACAACACACGATCATGTGAAGTTTACACTACCGCGGAAATATCCTTACCGTCTATTTCATCAGAATCCTGCCTATGGTTCACAGATAAGGATAATAATCACCTCTTCTCACTGAAATTGAAATTAGAGGAGGTAACTTGCGATTTTCACACAGAACGAGAATATTTCACTTTCCCTGTCAAAGCACGGCACTTATCTCAGATTAGCTGCATTTTCAATGAATTTTGTGGACGTGGAATTCACTGTGTTCCGAAATCCATAGGGAAAGGTGGCCTACGGTTTGAAGCCGAGACTCCCGAAAGCCGGGAATATCCGGGAGTTTCCACGTGTACAGCGGGTGGACTCGGAGTAGGATGTGCCATTTTAACCAGAGCAGCATGCAACTTTCATCGAACATGGTATATCCCCGATTTGCTTCATAGCTACGAAGTCTCCAGAATTACAGGACACACTTGTAGGTATCATATCTCGGTGACTCACACCGAGAATAATACCTTAACGAGACTTTCAGTGACAGATCACACGTATACGGACACTGGTATAAAGATCTCCATTCTAGGGGCTTATGATCAGCCCCAATTGCATATCACCGACTCGCTGATTCAAAGGGTAGGAAAATCCTCTGAGGCCTATCTTTCCCCTGCAAGTGCACGAAACTTCCCAAAAGCGGGAGAGATTGGGGCAACACAATCGAACTCCTCCATTTCCACAGACTTCATCTTTGACCCCAATCTTTCCACCTGTGATTTTTTTGAAGACACCCTTAGATGTATTAATTCTCCTGATGCTCTAGAGAATCTCCGAGCTTCAAAAGACAGAGCGTTACCTCTAGAGCGGAACTTACATTTGTTTCACATAAAAAACGGACAATTAACATCTACAATGCTTTTTTCTGCAGCAGTTAGACTGCAACTGCATTTCACAAATTACAAAATCAAGCTGCAGACGATCACAGTCTGTCCATCCTTTAGTGATGGGCCGATTCAAATTACAGGCTGTTACCGTTGTGGACTTTTGGCACGAATGAACATTATTGCTAAATCCACGTGTGAACCAGGAATAGTGGACATTCATTTCCAGCAATTAACTGTGTATACCAAAGCTGTTCATTTAAATTTAGATTCGACTAACTTATTGATTAAATTTTTAGCAGATAAGCAATGTTATGATGAAAAAGTGTGCTTAAAGTCCAAAACGTTAATACAATGTAAACCTGTTCAATTTTGTTTGGATGAGCCTTCGGTAGACTTGCTAAATTTAAATTTAAATTACACAAAATCTGCTACGTCTACTACTCCATATTCATGGCCTGATTGGCTTAAGATGCCTACTTTAGCATCTCCTATATATTATTTAAAATTAATAGGGTCATCACTATTTATTGCTTGTCTGCTAATTACACTCATCTCATCAGCAGTCACGTGTTGTTGTAGATCCAGATAACACTGTAATTTCATTTAACTTTGTTTATTATACGTACGAAGTAAAAATATCCGTTATCATGTAGTCAAAATCGAACGTTATGGTTCAATCTTTTTTTTTTCTTTTCGCTTTTCTCTCCTTTCTGGAATTTTTTTTTATCATTTATTGTAAGTTTTCAGTTTATTATTATCATTACTATTATTATTTTTTCTTCGTTGGTACACACTAATAGTGTGTTTTTGCAACATCCCTATCGGATAATTTTACTTTGTCTATTTATTGTGAGTTCATTATTATATGTAAAGTGTTTATTTTAATTTTTTCCCTTATTATTATTATTATTATTATTATTATTTGTGTATTGTGCAGTATCACATATCTTTTCTATATTTGTGTTTCTTGTGTTAGCTAAAGGTAATTAGCTATTCAATGGTTAGCGCTCAAATGGCAATTGGATTTAGTGGGACTTCAGTAATTTTTCTTTTTTTTTTTCTTTTACGGGATTTTTGGTAGGATTGTTAGGTTGAGCCTGTAGGTAATGTGCAGAAATTTGTATACAGCCCCAATGCAGATAAAAAGCCTTTATTAAGAAAGTGCGATTCCAGAAAAATCTGCAGGTGTTAAAAACCGTTCATTAGTGACCACCTGAAGGTCGACTAAAAACATGCGGTATTCTCAAAAGAATTTAGCACAAAAGTTGCGTCAGGAGTTTAATAAAAGCAAGTCTCAAAAATATACGGAATTGAACAGAATAAGGGATAATGTTGGAAGGAATGGAATTCATGCACGTGCAAAAGTCATTGATATCATAGAAAAGTGTACTTCAGCTAAATGTCAGGACAGGAAATTTATTAATAATTTTAAGCGTTGCGCTCGGAAGAGTTAAAAGAAATCTTGGTGAAAGTCGAACATATAAATTTCATCTTTTGGCGTTCTTTGAAAAGAGTGGGAAAAACGAATGTTCGCTAGCTAGAAATCATTTTTGTGTATCGCGGGACGCCTTGCAGTTTTACAATAGAGCAACCGCGAAAGAGGGGGAATCATTGAATGCATATGACCTGTTGTGGTCAGGGCGTAGCGCAATTTGCGGGAAGCTTTTGATGTTGGTCGGTGAGAATTCGTAGGCAAAGCTTCAGAAAAGGAAAAAATATAATAAACATCAAGGGGAGAAAAATTGAAAATAAAATTTAAGAAAACATGGAGGTGTTGACGATAAGGCTGTAGAAATCCAATGAGAAAGTGTGAGAATTGAGAAATAACCAATGGCAAGTTAGAGAGAGGTAAATTTCGGGCAAAAGAGTTAGTAACTGGTCGGTTTAGGAGAATTAGGAGCCACAGAGTGGCTAAACTAATTATTTACGAGTTTAGGGAAAAAATGGGGGACGGAGATTTGAGCAAAACTGGATTGCACAGCCAGAGAAGGTAGATTTTCTCAGATTTTTTCAGATTTCTCAGAGTTTCTTAGAGTTTGAGATTTTTCATCGTTTTGCAAAGGTTCTCTTAGTGTATTAATTTTTCGTCGTTTAAGAACTTTCAGAATTTTATTTATGTGATCCTCATTAGTGGATATTTAAATAAGTGTGTTAAAAAATAAAACTAAAAGATGACCATCCCTTCTCTGCACCGGATTACAGGTAAATCCAATTGCCATCAATCAA
The DNA here is from genome assembly GCA_038373885.1 of Cheiracanthium punctorium. Lineage (NCBI taxonomy): Eukaryota > Metazoa > Arthropoda > Arachnida > Araneae > Cheiracanthiidae > Cheiracanthium > Cheiracanthium punctorium. The sequence continues at coordinate 59,596 of JAWZYV010014636.1, read as the reverse complement.
TTAAAGAGTGACAAATTTGTAATAATTAATAATATTGTTTATTATTGCTAAAGTAGTTAGAATGTGTTTTGGTAAACAATAATAATTTAATTGTTCTAAATTAAGCCATTTTCGAAATCAGTTTAAATATTTTTTGTAAATGTAAATAAGATTTTTATATTTAATAAATATTTGTTATAGTTAATATTTTAAATCCATTTATTTCTTTCGTCAGAAAATGCACAACGCAATGTAAAATTTTATTTTACACTTATGTAGAACAGTTTAAATACCTTTTATGAGTTAAAAATAAATTACCGATGGGTCTTTATTACAATGAATCCAATTATTTCATACCTTATTTCACGGCCAAACTAAGGTTTAAATTATTTCATCCATTTATTACATGTTTTAATATGTCACGCATCGTAACACATAGCTTCTTTTTTTTTTTTTTACATTTTGCCAATTTTAAAATTATCACTTTTTTCCGCTACAGAAACCTTTTTATAATAACAATACAAACAAAAAATATCAGCAGAACAGAAAACTTCAGAAAAGTCAGCATAAAACTCCCTAAGCCTTATAATTAAAATTCTCCCAATTGATATCGCTTACTATCTCCATAGTCATTGCACAAATAAATTTTCCTATCGTAAAAGGTGTATTCACAAAACTTTACCACTTAAATTCTCAATGCAACTCCGGGCTTGAAAATGGCAGCCATCTTGTTTCTAATCACAAAATCGTTGACAGTAACATTTAAGCACAATTCCTCGTACACTCATACATGATATATCTATTTGACACTCCGCAGTTTCCCCAAAACTTGAAAACTCAAACTTAAAATGCCTAAATCAAAAAAGCTTACCTTTTAACTTCTCGGTGCAAGTCCCGATTATTACAAAATGGTGGGCATCTTGTTTCTAAACACAACACCGTCGCCAATAACAACATATTTAAACATAATTCCATGTGAACTCATACATAAAATATCTATTTGTAACTCTTGGCTTTCCCAAGCTCTTTCACTAATTTGAAAAATCAAAACTTCTACTCTTTATGTTCCTTTAAATTGCATTATCAGTGTCCATTTTAATACAATAATATATGTGTATTAAGGAAACTTACATAGTAAAACAGACAGTAAATTTGTACTTATATTGAAGTGTGTATTTGTAAGGTAGTTTTTTAATTAAAATATAGTGTGCATGTGAAATCAGAACAGGAATGAAATGTTTTACACCCAAATGAAAAATAGGATTTGAAATTTTTCCAAAACTAAAATGTGCAACTTTTTAATTTGGCAAAAAATAAAATGGTTGATGTGTAATTTTGGGGAGATGATTCTAACGCTTGGCGTAATTTATCGTCTGCTCCTTGGATTATGAATACACCTCAGAATAAGTTTTTGAAATTTTCATTCCGTTGGAATTGTGCATTTTTCTGCGCAGCCTTTCTCCATCTATTTTTAATGTAATACATCCAGAAAAAGAATGTTAGAAGTATCAATTTTAATTTTGTGTAATCACACTCATGAATAATGATACACTTTCCAACTTAATGAAATAAGAACCAAAATAGGTAAGACCCACGGATTACAATACGCTTTTAATATATAGCACTTTAGTGTGTATTTAAAATCTGAAAGTGTTTCAGATTTTCTTACTTTTTTTTCCTTTCCGTTTTTTGATAAAGGCCAATATATCCAGAATTAGTATACAACGAAAATAATTTGTTCCTGTTTGTAGGTTTTTGTCATTTAACCATCTTATTTTTGTAACGAGGGGTGGCCCAACACAGTAAGCATCGCATCTGGGCGCCAGCTTCGAAGGGGCGTCATTTGGAACTCAAAAACTAAGTAGAGCAAAAAAGGGGGGGTTTCATTTTTATATTAGCAGGGGGAGACACTTACCGTAGGGCTACTCCTATTTGTAACCATCTTAATTTAAATTCCATTCAGAATCTGAGAGATTTCAGCACCAAGGAAGCCGGTGAGGAACAGTATTCTCTTCAAAGAAGATTTTTTAAGATGGCGAACTAACTGGTCGCCGGAGTCGGCTAGTAACTTGTATAAAACTAAAAGATATTGCTTACCCTTTGTAATTAACTCGAACATTGTACACTTTGGCAAGTTATCTCCACTTGGTGAGGTAGCACACTTCACTGGCAATTAGAGATTTGTTTTTAGAGTATCCAACAGATTTATTTGAGAAGGCAGAGATATGAATATTTCTGTCATTCCCAAAAAATCAGTTAGCATATTACTCTTAAAACTATACGGCTGAAATCCATAAAAGCGCAGATTCAATCCTGTAATTATTTTCATTCGAAATATTTAAAAATTTATTTTTGATAAAGCAACGTGAACAGGAGCAAATAAATAGATAAACTATATATTATAATATATTTGTATCCAACCAGTCATGGGATGTGGAAAAAAAAAGAGTTCACACACACACGAAAAAAAAAAAAAAAAAAAAAAAAAATGCACTAGTACACTAGGGATTTATTTTATTTTTTAATCTGAGAAGGAGTTCATAAAAAGAATCTTGGGAATCTGTTTAAAAAAATAATATAGTAGTAGTTGACTACATAAGGTGCTTATCAACATTTTTTAAACTATAGAAGGTGTTTACAAAAAATATAAAATCTTGAGATCCATTGTTAAAACATATCCAGTAAATTCTTAAAATCGGGAATTGCACATACATGTGTTACATGTAATAAATATATGTTAAAACATGTAATTCAATGAACTATTCAGCATTCTTGTACACAGGGTGATTCATAATTAGAGGGACGAGGTAGTTTATAACAAGACGGTCCAGAATCACATTTTCATCAAGTGTACTCTTGTACAAAAGTAGATAGAAGTGTTACCTGCTGTAATTTTTACATATGTATTAACATTTCTCTTTCATAAGTACTGTTTTCTTTTCGTGTTTCCATGGGTATATACCGGGTTCGAAAAAACCCAGTCTCTCAGACGACGGAAAAAAAAACCCTTGTCGACTAGCTTTTTTTCCATTAATATAATTCAATAACAGGGTTTCTACAGACCTGGAAAGTCAGGGATTTTGGAAAAAAGTCAGGGAAATGCAAGAAAAGTTGAATTTTGCGGTAAAATAAAGAAAACATCTGTTGTTTGAACCTAAATTTTTTCGAGCCCTGAACATAACCGTGGAAACAATGCGAAAAGAAAATCGTACTTAATGAAAGAGAAAAGTTAATACACACGTAAAAATTACAGCAGATTTGTAACACTTCTATCTACTGTTGTACAAGAGTACACTTGATGAAACAAATTACCTAAGCACATTAGTATTACTTTAATCTATCTTATATTTTTGCAATTGAAAATTCTGTTTCTCTAGTGTCGGTTACAATTGTATTAGGATAGACTTAGCCCACATTAGCCCCTACCCATTTATGTCAATGTCCAAGCACAGTAGTCTGTATTTTAATAAAACATGATGCAAAAATAAATAGTGAAATTTTACTATCAGGTTTGTATCACAATAATTATAAAAAAAAACTATGAAGCAAGTATTACATTTACACATGTTAATAACAAAAACCACCAAATTTTCAACACTTAGCTTTAATAAATAGTAGCATATGCAGGGAAGGAAAAGAAAAATACCTGTAAAGTGGGGAAGAAAAATATTTTTGGTCAATTCTTTCATTAATGCATTTCAATTTACAAAATAAGTCAATTTTTCAAACTATAAACTTGATTTGTTACTGGGGGGGGTGGTTCAAGTTGCAACCTTTTCTGGATAAGATAATGCAAATAATTACAAAAACACGGCTCCCAGAATAACAGTAGAAAATAACGCTAACTTTTAGAACACAAACGATTTAATCAACAATAGAAAATAAGACCTTATGAATAAACACACCGAAAGAAATAGACACACCAGGAAATTTAAAAACTATAAACTAACCATAAAAAGTAAACAGAAAAAATGTCCGATAAATTACTCCCAAATGTAAAGTAACACCCCGATTAAAAAAAGTAATAATAATCTTATGTGACATACGCTGTAGCCAGCAAACACCAAAAATTGACTTTATGAAAAGAGGAAAGAAAATAAGCAATATTTTGAATGAAGCCGCGTGTGTCAGACATAACAGCCGCCATGCCGTTTGTTTATTTACATCTGAACCACGGTAGGCTTAAGCAAATTCAATTTTTTTAGTCATTTGCAAATCCTACAAGAAACAATTCACAATTCTAGCTAATGAATCAAAGAATAATTACCGTCCCGTTACCGAATATGAGTATCAAAAACCTTAAATCGGACAAAATAAAAATATACAATTAAAATTTCTCAATCCTATGTGAAATTAACATGCATGGAGGTTTGTTTGTGCCGCCGCCATTGCTCTGACGTCTTCACTTCGCCGGCGTATAGACATAGACCCAAAAACCGTAGCCTACGGGGATTATCTCCCCGCACACAACGGGGACACCCCGGGGACAACACAATCCTCGTAGGCTACGCAAAAACGTACGCTTTGGGGAATCCGTTCGTGCAGAAACACTCGCGGTGTCACGTGATCAAAAAGCGTTCGCGTTGTACGTATCGTTAATTCAGCAACAGTTACTTCGGCAAGGACATGCGCAGTAACACTTTTTCGGACTTAGCTGATTATGGAGGAAACTGCCTCTGAGGGGCGGTATATTTAGTTACTAGTGTTGCGGACGTAACTGTTGCTGATGGCTTGTAGTACACGTTGATTCTGGCTATTGTGTTCCCATGTTAATTGTGTTCCCATAGGGTTTTATAAATTGCTTCATATCTTTAATATTAGACAAAAATAAGGCAATTCACTCCATTTTCAACTACAGTGCAGTGAGTTTTATCTCTTGTATGAACATCAAGTAAATTGAATGACTATAAATATAATTCATTGGTCGATAATAGTTGAAATCGCCTAAGCCTAACGATCTGAGAATGTAAATAAACATCGTACATCCGTTATGTCGGCATGTATTAGTCCTATACTAGTGTTGTATTTTTGTTGTTTTTCAACGTGATAATGAATAGTTGATCACAAATAAATGTGCATGTACAGTAAATCCGTGCCTTCATTAATTGATTCTGACCCTAGTTTACTTAATATATTTTTGAGTATATCAGCATTCTTATAATGCTTTTATCTTTTAATTTATTAACATTATTATTTATTTTTTTCAGTTTCATCTTTGTAAGTGTGAACATTTATAATGTTTTAAAGATTGTATGAATATTTATCTATTTCACAAATACAGTATTAGATTCTTTTAATTATTCATTAAAGCAATAAATAAACATAATCCCTCAAATGCTATAGCAATTACCTTCGTTTTCTAATTATGTATTAAATGGTTTATTTATTTTATTTATAAACACAGATTTCCAAAGGTTTTATTGAAAAATATGTTACATAGTTCTAACTTAATGTACTTGGTTATGCATCAAATTTGATTTGTAATTAATTTTGTTTGTTCTATTTTTTAAATGCCTAATGAGTGCTCATACAATTCTGCTGTGCATTTGAAAGCAGCAGTATCTGTATTTGTACTCTTTTGGCTTGTAAAATAGGATCAGATGCTGAATGATGAAGTTTACTGAAATGGCTAGATGTTGTGGCTAAACTGAACATCTGCACAAGTTAACAAGCTACGAGAGAGGGTTATTCCTTCCTATAGGAAAGTGCCGGACAAAGATATAAATCATGATCACTCCATGCTAAGTCTGTGCATGATAACTCATCAAATAAAGTTTGTAAATATATTGTATGTTTATTCTATTTTTTTAAATACCTAATGAGTGCTCGTATAATTCTGCTGTGCATTTGAAAGCAGCAGTATCTGTATTTGTACTTTTTACAAAATGTATTAGTACTCTCCTTGTTTTTCAATTAACAGTCCAATTTCTTGCATTAATTACTTATTTTAACTAATACAAAAAATCTGATTAGTTACAGTTCACTCTTTCAGTAATGAATATGCACTTCTGTGATTTTTTAAAAAGTGTTAAAGAATAGTATAAAATCAGTAATTGTTCTGCATATTTATAAGGAAAAATGTGATTGTATTTGTTTTCATAAATTAATCCTGCTCCTTAGTCTTTCATTGTGTATCTGATTCTTGTTTGTCTAATCTATTCCCCTCAGAAGTTTGTCCCACAGATTTTTCATTACGGAAAAAAATGGGTGAGAATTTCTCACTAGAGATGTGGTTTGGGTAAATCCCAAGTAGGTAAGGTATTTACTTCTACCTCGAGTGAACACCCAAAATCAGGGTTAAATACCCTAATTTTGGGTGTTTACTTTCCATTTTTCAGTGGTAAGTTTTATATTCTGTGTTAAACTTTAGGGATGTAATGGATACTGATTTTATCGGATATCCGAAGCTCCTTTGATTGCCCGATCGAATATCCGGCACTAAACATGTATTTAGTTATTAAGTGTTTTTAGCACCAGAGTGCTATTAATTTCAACCTTGCTTTTTACGTAGACACGATTTTGGTACAATTTTCGCGTCCAGTCATTTTTGAAATGTGTTTGCCAGATAACGTGAAAGGGGGGGGGGGCAGGCGTTAATAAAATGTTGAAAGTCGCACAAGGTTTGCCATTTTTGATAAATGATTGCTAAACTGGGTGCCAAAACGCGACAATTTATTATAAATATATTTTGAGTATAGTTAGAAAACACCTGGTGAATATTGTAAAATAGTTTTAGTAAGCGATTTAAATATAGATGTTAATTCCGAAGAAGTGTTTTATAGAACAGTGAAGACAAATACGGTACACATCATAGATTATGATACACTAATGGTATTTATAAAGGTGAAGTGTAATTTGACTATGCCTGGCGAAAATTGTTAAACAGTTTTGGTAGGCGATTTTAATATAGATTTCTATGCCAAAGAAGTGTTTTATGGAACAAAGAAGGAAAACACGATACACTCATGGATTATGATGCTCACTCCAAAAAGTATTTAAAATGTCTACGAGATATAATTGGAATATCAGCGTGGCTACAGAAATTGAGAAAAAAAGTTCCCTGATTTCCCTGACTATCTTTATCAAATTTCCAGAACTAATTATATATGTACCATAATCTTAGCTCGTAGCCAGAAATTTTTAATGGAGGGGGGTGTTACGACTACTACAACTCATTTCATTAACTACATTCATTTTACCTATGACTTTATTCAGGAAGCAATTCACATGCCGATATGATTCGCATATCCGGTTTCTTGTATGATCCGCATCTTAGAACGAGTCCGAATAAATGGGCTTTTTCGGATTCGTACAGTGATAGTGCCTACATCACTTGAGTCTCGGATTCATATTTCTATGTTCTCGTATGATCTTGCTAGCCTCCCGCGCATTTGTTTCCCCTCTCCAGCGTTCGCCGAAGATCGTCGGGGACTTCACTCGCCGCGTGGCGTCACGTTTTCTCCCGCGGTTCTTCTTTTCGGTTTTCTCATGAGCCCAGGGCCCGATTAAGGTACTTCGGGGCCCTAGGCACAGCATTATTTCGCCCCCCCAACTCCAATAATGACTATCCCGTCCCCCCCCGTGAAATTTTTAGTATGTACAAAATTTATGCAAATTGAAGAATTATTATGATTTCAAATCCAAATTCTTATGGGACTGTATACATTTAAATTATTTTCTGTAATTAAAATACTTTTTGTAATTACATGTAAGCAATAAAGTGCCATATTTCCAACAATATGATGGAATATTTCAAGTTATACATCCTGATTTCTCAGCATTCTTATTGTTAAATAACATAGCAAATGTAAACATAATCAAAAGTAAGAATTGTGAGATGATTTTCATCGTGCCTTAAAAAAAACCTTAGTTATCGTAGACCCTCATCTGGGACCCTCAGCTTATTTTGTTAGCAATTGTGGTGTTTTTCTAAATTTGTAAAAAAAAAAATTCTTACTTTTTGGGGCCCCATAAAAAATCTGGGGCCCTAGGCACGGGCCTACTGTGCCTAGGCCATAATCAGGCCCTGCTGAGCCGTGATCGCCGCAGCATATCTCCATAGTAACGGAGACATTTTGTTTCTGATTGGCCGGTCAGAACTTTGTTTTATGCAAATTAACTGTTGCACATGTGAATTGTACGTATATAATGTGATTCCTTTTGCCTGCGAGTTTTGCATTTCTATGGCATGCTATTCGATTCTAGCCTCTGTATTTTCTGTGTATGCTAGTTCTGTAAGACGCTCAGCGAGCGTGAAAGTATTTGAACTTTATAATATTTCTTTTAATTAAAGAACTTTTGGTTTCTTAATGATGTCTCATAATTTCAAGTGTTAAATCACCACTGCTGGCAAAATGCGAATATTTTCTTCTAAGATTTTGGTTATGGGCCCAGCTTGAAAACTAAACACTAAACCGGGGATTCGAAAGCTTGACTGGTGACGGAACTCTTGAAGGCACAAGATGATGATACTTGTAGAATACAACAACAAGGATGATGACATCATCATATGCATGTGTTTCATCATATGCATGTGTTTATTATGCTTCTTATAAATTAGTGTTGTAAAGTGGTAATAATGTGCTCGCATATTCACGAAAGTCACAACCAAATAGAGATGCTTAATGCATCGAACTGGAACACCTGGAAAGATGACATGAAGGTTTTGTTAATGGAAAGGGGAGTTTGGAAATTTATTGATAAAACTGAACCCGCTTTAGACGATAAGGCTACACAAAAGGAAATACTACATTACAATTTGCGTAAAGCGAGGGCATATTCGACGATATATTTGGGTGTTAGCCCTGATCTTCGCTCACTTATATCAACGGTAGATTCGGGTGATGTTGCATGGGACACGCTTAAAAAGCATTTCGAACCCTCTTCTAGAGCTAGAACTATACAACTTTTAGATGAATTTTTCTCGCATCGTTATGTTGCGGAAGAAGGAATTGGATTATTTGCTGCTAAAGTAAAGAAAACAGTACTTAAATTACGCGACTTAGGTCACCCTGTTGAGGAATTATATCAGGGATTTCAGCTCATTCGATATTTAGAGTCTAACTTTCAGAATATAGTACAAACGATTTATCGTTGGCCAGAGAAAGACTTTACCTTTCAGAAAATCTTAGACGAACTACTTGTAGAGGAGGGACGCATTCGTCAAGTGAAGGGGGACACAAGTAATTACGAGAGTACTTTGTTATCCACAACTGTTGAGGACACGCAAAAACATACAAATGAAAACCCCAACAAGTTAGGTCCCTGCTTCCGGTGTAAGAAATACGGACATGTAATAGCCAATTGCAGAGTAAAGCTTAGTTTTAATAGAAATAAAAGTGGTACAAAACGAAAAGTAAAATCTAGTAATTATTGTGATGTTAAAGTAAACGAAAATCTCCTTAATGTTGAAGCTAGTAAACCTAATGCAGTAATAAACAAAATTTGGGTATTTGATACAGGTGCATCTAATCATTTCTGCAACAACAAAAGTTTATTTTCCACATATAAACCAGTACAAAACACCACAATGTCTCTCGCGATAGGAAACTTAGAAAGTGAGGTAGAAGGTGTTGGAACTGTAAAGTTTAGTGTACGTCTTAATGGAAAAGTACATATTATAAAGCTGACGGATGTGATGTACTCACCGAAATTGCGTAGGAATTTGATATCGGGTTTGAAGGTGGAAAGTGCTGGTGCAAAGTTTATAGGTACATTAGTGTATAGGTACATAGGTGAATTAGCCCTTTGGCACTACAGGTTTAATCATGCTAATATGGATTATTTAGTGCATACTAGTAAAAATAATAGTGTTCGTGGATTACCCACGTTAAAAATCAATAAAGAATCTTGTACGTCGTGAAAACTAGCTAAAGCGCGAAGGAAGAGTTTTAAACCTATATCGAATATTAAATCTTCGAAACCACTTGAATTATTGCATCTTGATGTATGTGGGCCGTTGCCCGTTGCGTCACTTGACGGTAGCCAATATTTCTTAACTGTCACTGATGATTATTCTAGGCACGTAACTGTTTTTACTTTGAAGAAAAAGTCTGAAGTTTTTTATTGTTTTCAAAAATACCAGAGACGAATGGAACGGCAATTAAATTTAAAAATTGTAAATGTGCGTACAGATAATGGAATGGAGTTTTGTAATAAAGACTTTAAAAATTTTCTTGACAAAGAGGGTATTCATGCCGAAAGAACAAATACTTACACACCAGAACAAAACGGTGTTAGTGAACGGTTTAATTTAACAGCGATGAACGCAGTTAGGGCTATGCTTCATGCCAGCAGTTTAAGTAATAAATTTTGGGGCGAAGCAATTCAATGCTTCGTACACACTTGGAATCGAATTTGTCATAAAAATAAAGATAAAACACCATTCGAACTTTTTACAGGTAGAAAACCAGTAGTCTCTTACTTTAAAATGTTTGGCTGCACAGCCTATGTAAACACACCGAAGAATTTAAGAAATAAATTAAGTTTAAAAGCAAAAACCGGCATAATGGTAGGGTATGCGTCGGATACTAGAGGTTATCGCATATTTCTTAAAAATGAAAATAAAGTAATAGAAACATCAAATGTTAAATTTAGTGAGAGAATTAAGTGTGTGGAAGCCGAACTGGAACCCAGTAAGAGTAATAAAAGATTTGTATATTTTCAAAAAAATGATATGGATTTAACCAGTCTTGAGCAAACACATGGTGAAATCGCCCTCCCCCCAGATGAAAACATCATTTGGATTAGACGTGCTGTTCCACGAAAGGATGGAACGCGAGTTGATATTTATTATAACATTGAGGGTAAAAATATGCGTTTAAGATCCGGTAATGAGGTAGAGAAATACTGTAAAGCGCATAACATTAAATTTGATAGTAATCTGTTTGATTTTAGTGGTAAGAACACTTATTCAGGAAAAGTGACAGATCAAATAAATTTAGATGAAACAACGGACAATTGTCAACCCGAAGCGCTTAATATAGAAATAAAAATTCCCAGTAATTATAATGAATGTATGTCGTCTGCGGAAGTCGAAAAATGGCAGTGTGCTATGGCCGAAGAATTAAAGATGATGCATGCGCGTAATGTGTGGGAACTAGTCCCTAAACCTGATAATAAAATAATTATAGGGAACCGCTGGGTATATAATTTAAAATGTGATGAAAATAATAGGATAGTAAAATATAAGGCCAGACTTGTAGCGCAAGGATTCGCGCAATATAGAAACGACACATATGACGAAGCTTTTAGTCCGGTAGTTAATTTTTCATTAATCAGACTATTCTTTTCAATTCTTGTATGTTTCTTTAATTGGTGTTACTGTCAAATCGATATTAAATGTGCGTATTTATATGCACCTCTACAGGAAGAACTTTACATGTATCAGCCACGGGGATTCAAAGATCCCAACCATCCTGATCACGTTTGCCTACTTAAAAGAGCTTTGTATGGTTTACGGCAGAGCGGTAAAGAATGGTTTTGTGAACTTGACCGAACACTAGAAAAATTAAAATTTAAAAGACTAGAATGGAGTAATTGTACGTACGTATATAGTGATAATGTTGTTCTTCTTGTGTATGTCGATGACATTTTGATTTTTGGAAAAACATTGGACTGCGTCAATCACATTGTAAGTTTGTTCAAAAATGAATTTGATATCACTGTTTTAGGAAAAACAAAAATGCTTCTAGGAATTGAATTTGAAGAGAAGTTTGGAAAGTTATACATACACCAACACAAGTACATAGATAAAATTTGCGAACAATACAAAAGTTTTAATTTCCCACTATCAACTCTACCCATTGTTAAAGGCTGTATCCTGTCAAAGACGGACAGTCTTGCATCAGAATCGGAAAGAAATGAAATGTTAAAGTTACCATATAGAAACGTTGTGGGATGTTTGTCGTATCTCGCGAACCGTACGAGACCAGACCTTTGTTATGCTGTAAATATTCTAGCACAATTCCAAGAAAACCCCGGTGTAAAGCATTGGAACGCATTATTGCGATTATTGGGTTATGTTCAATATACAAGAGATTATAAACTTAATTTGTCAGATGTAACTAATGTAGAAATTAACTGTTATAGTGATTCAGACTTCGCATCCAATAGAGATGATCGCATTTCTATGGGTGGGATATTGCTGTTCATGGGTAATGCGCCCGTAATTTGGCGTACGTTCAAACAAAAGTTTGTAAGTCTTTCTACCATGGAATCGGAATTTGTTACTTTAACGGAAGCTTCTAAAGAAGTTAGTTGGATAAAACACATCTTAGATGAATGTAATGAATTGGGAATTGCTGAATTACAATTAAAAGACAATAAGATATTTTGTGACAATGAGGCCGCGATTAGATATGCAAAATCGCCTATTGAGAATATTCGATCTAAGCACATTGACGTAAAACTGCACTTTATAAGGGATTTAGTAAATGATGGACTTTTTGAACTTAGATATGTTCATAGTAAAAAGAACTTAGCTGATGTATTTACGAAGCCACTCCACAAACATGGACTGAATAAGTTTTGTGAGGTTATATTTGAACGAAGTGTATAATATATTGTTTTCTTGCATAGGAATATTTGTGGTTTGTGATTAAAAAAAAAAAAAATTGTGTGTTTGTAAATAATTCTGCAGAATACGTCTAATAAGGTTTATTGTATTGTATTGTGTTGCATCGTTTAATATATACTAAAATGTTTTGAATTTAAATGTGTAAAGGTTTTGGGAAAGTAATTTTGAACTTTTTTCATGTTTTGATAATGTACTTTTTTTGCTGCGATCACGGTGCATGAGAGGGGGCCGCTTGCTAGCCTCCCGCGCATTTGTTTCCCCTCTCCAGCGTTCGCCGAAGATCGTTGGCGACTTCACTCTCCGCGTGACGTCACGTTTTCTCCCGCGGTTCTTCTTTTCGGTTTTCTCATGAGCCGTGATCGCCGCAGCATATCTCCATAGTAACGGAGACATTTTGTTTCTGATTGGCCGGTCAGAACTTTGTTTTATGCAAATTAACTGTTGCACATGTGAATTGTACGTATATAATGTGGTTCCTTTTGCCTGCGAGTTTTGCATTTCTATGACATGCTATTCGATTCTAGCCTCTGTATTTTCTGTGTATGCTAGTTCTGTAAGACGCTCAGCAAGCGTGAATGTATTTGAACTTTATAATATTTCTTTTAATTAAAGAACTTTTGGTTTCTTAATGATGTCTCATAATTTCAAGTATTAAATCACCACTGCTGGCAAAATGCGAATATTTTCTTCTAAGAGATCTGTATTCTGGTTTCGGATTCGTAAAATGTCTGTGCATCAGTTGAGTATCGTGTGATCCAGAACGGAGCCGCGCATCAGATTGACAATTAAAAATCTAGTTCACTAGGCAAAAACGAAAGTTCCCTGATTTTTAAATATTTTTGCAAAATTCCCTGATATTTCCAGATTGATAAAGTACCCTGATTTTTCCATGATTTCCCTGATCTATCGACATCCTGAATATGCGTATAGTTCGAATATGCCAGGTAAAGATTTTAAAACAGTAGGATCAGTAGGCGATTTTAAGATAGATTTTGATTCCAAAAAGATGTGATTTATGGTTCAAGAAAGAGTTGATTCCTATTTTAACGGCCCTACTTTCGCCAACCTAAAAATTCCTCGCACTTTGGCGAGCTTTGAAATCATGGGTCTGTAGGAGTTATGCACAAGTTTCAACGCTCCGTAAACAACTACATGATAACTAAAGTGAACAAATTAGTGATAAACACACTAGTTAAGCAATTTGAAGACACTTAATTATTAAAACTACATTAATTGGCAATCCAAAATAATTAAAAATGTAACAGAATGCTATACTTACAGGTTGTTCCAAATCGCCATTTTAATTCTAAATTACGATTGCCACATAAATACACAAAATCTTCATGGTTACTGTATATGTTTAATGATCGCCACCTTGGCAAGAGTTGAGGCGTTAAAGTAGGAATCAACCCAAGAGGACAAACGCGGCACACTCATGGATTATGATGCACATTTGAAACAATATTTAAAACGGTGAAGTATAGATGTAATATACTTGGCGAAGATTGTAAAATAGTTTTAACAGGCGATTTTAAGATAGATTTCGATTCCAAAGATGGGTTTTATAAAGAAGGAAGAAAAATACTGCTCACTCATGAGTAATGATAATCTTTCCAACCTAATGGAATAAGGAAGAAAAATAGGGACGACACATAAATTATGATTGTCTTTTAATATATAGCACTTGGGTGCGTATTTAAAATCTGAAAGGGCTTCAGATTTTCCTTTTTTTTTAAAATAAATGACACCAGAACAATAATTGCAAGCATGTTTCACACATCATTAATAACTTACAAAAATTAAATATCTGATTTTACGTTATCAGCCGGTGTGTGTGTTTGTTAGAAATGCAGTGTCAATGTAAACGTAAATAAAAGAAAGCATGTTGATTCTACGTTATCGACCGGTGTCTGTGTTTGTTACAAATGCAGTGTCAATATAAAAGTAAATAAAAGAAAGCATGCTGGTGTTACGTTATAAGCCGGTGGGTGTTAGGGACATTTCTGAGCGATTAATTAAAAAAAAAAGGTAAGTGCTTTTTTTAATGAATCTTTGCAATTTTTAAGGTTTTAATGTGAATTTTAAATTGATATTTGATGTTTTTATGTTGTCGTAAGTGCTATTTGCATACTAACAAGCTATACACACTTAAAAAGTGCAATATATATATTTAATAGTATACATAGATGTATATGTTTGTACATCTACTCATTCACATCAAAAGCAATTTCTTATTTCAACTACTGGGAACAGTTAAAATAATTTAATCAAACTAATATAACCGTTTTGTTTTAAATAAACACAACAACATTAAAGCAATATAGAATATTTTTTTTAATGTGAAATACTTACATTCTAGACGATTATTCATTTAAGTAAGTGGAGAGTGCAGTTTAGTGTCCAACAGTTCTATCAAAAAAGACTGAATTATTAAAATTAATTAATGCCTCTTCCAATGGGTCTGTTAGATTAATGCTCTTCAAATTATGCCGCAGAAATTCACGTAAGCACTGATTCATTCCTATAATTAAGAAATAAATATATAAATAGGGGAACAATTTATTTAGTTCATCACATATCCAACAATTTCTTCACTTATAATAAGCAATAGTCATATTCAATACAAATTAAACAGGGTTGTAAGTAGTAATCATGCAAAATGATACATTGTAAAATATTCGATCAATTCATAAAAAAATTATAAAACAAAAGTCATACACATTTAGTTATTATTTGTGATCAACTATTCATTATCACATTGAAAAACACCAAAAATACAACACTAGTATAGGACTAATACATGCCGACATAACGGATGTACGATGTTTATTTACATTCTCAGATCGTTAGGGTTACGCGATTTCAACTATTATCGACGAATTAATTATATTTATAGTCATTCAACGTAACTCTAACGTTATCGTTAGATGAGCAACAGTTACTAGCTAGCACAGTATAGCCAGATTCAATGTCTACTACAAGCCATCAGCATTCAGCAACAGTTACGTCCGCAACACTAGTAACTAAATATACCGCCCCTCAGTGGCAGTTTCCTGGATAATCAGCTAAGTCCGAAAAAGTGTTACTGCGCATGTCCTTGCCGAAGTAACTGTTGCTGAATTAACGATACGTCGCGTTGTTTCGTTTGAATAAGAAACGTAGGTATCGGTCGAAGTTTCGACTGCTCGCAAGGAAAAACGTTCGCGCTCTGTTTCGTTTGAATCGGGCCCGTAGTTTTATACAGTGTAAAAATCCCCCCCCCCCCAACAGGGCCGGCCTAAGAGCAAATTTCTGTGTGTGCAAGAATGAGTTTTGGCGCCCCTTACAGTAAAAATTGATACAAGGAACCCAGTAAGAAGTGTGATGATGTAAGATGTGTGCAATATAATTGAAATTAGTGGGAACGTAATACCTAAAAATGGCATTTTGAAGGGACTAAAAATCAAAAGCTAAAACTAATAGCAATTATTAAATAGTAAATATTAAAGTGGAGTATTTAGTATCTTTTCATTATTTAATTTTTATTTTTTTTAACAACTTCTTCTAATATTAATTATTTTATTCACTTTTTCAAACTTCAGTTAGCGTGCTGTACTGTACTTATGTAACGAACAAACTCCTAAGAAATACTTTTACTCAGTTTACTCGTATTGTTTTGTCTGGTAGAAATTGACAGACACATTTTTAACTATAGCAGAAGTTTTATTTCATTTCAAACAATCAGCACATTAAAGAACGTACAAAAACGTTCATATATATAAACTTTGGCTTTCACTTTTCTAGTAAAGTTACGAATACTTCTGACAATGCCGACGTCGGTAGCGTCGGCTATCAATATAATTATAAATGATAGTAGTAGTGAGAAAAATCAAAAAAAGTGTTACGGAAAATCGATTAAAATAATTTATTATACTCTTAGCAATTAACCTTTCTAGCTTTAGCATCCGAAAAAGTTTTTATTAAAGTATCATAATCTAATGATGATGAAATGTCATTTTCAATGGATAAAATTGAAAGATTGTTCAGTCTTTCTTCAGAAATAGTAGATCTTAGGTAAGTTTTTATTATTCTTAATTTAGAAAAACTTCGCTCAGCCGACGCTACCGACGACGGCATTGTCAGAAGTATTCGTAAGACAACCCACACGTTTACATAAGCGTCTGCAGATCCAGTTTCCAACAAAAAGTTCAGAACGTTCTGAGGCGTTTTCTCGACTAAAATCAAACAAAGAGAAATTAAAAAACTGTTTTTAATTCTGAAAAAAAAAACTGTTGGATACCAGAACCATTATGAATTAACTAACTGAACATTAAATCAAGCTGTTAAAATCTGAATACCTAAAACGTAAAAGTGTTACGTACCTTTATTTCGAATGAGGTTCTTGATAGAGATCAGCTCTTCGCATAAATCAACTCCTTTGATGTCATTGTCATCCCCATCCGAAAGGAGATCTTCTAAGTCTTTGCATTTAAGTAACAGGTCATCTCTATTGGGTAACTCATCAAGTTTAAAAAGAAAATTAAAATTTGACATCTTGTGCTTGAGTTGTTCGAATCTCTCTTGAACAGCCATTTGAGCTGATTCAACAAGTGGTAAAAAAAAAAAATCAACTCTGAAACGCTCTTGGGGATCAATCGGTGCTTCGTCATCGGCCTCATAATCAAACTGCTTCTTCTTCCTTCTAACACGCGGTGTTTTGAA
Source organism: Cheiracanthium punctorium (assembly GCA_038373885.1). Classification (NCBI taxonomy): domain Eukaryota; kingdom Metazoa; phylum Arthropoda; class Arachnida; order Araneae; family Cheiracanthiidae; genus Cheiracanthium; species Cheiracanthium punctorium. The sequence continues at coordinate 42,339 of JAWZYV010014636.1, read as the reverse complement.
TTTTCCTTCCACTTCTAAATCTTCAGCCAACTCTTTCGCTTTCACTAAACAACTTTCGCGGAAATCCGCCAAAAAGTCCCCAACGGAATTCAAAACAGATACAGCTTGGGGTAAATTCACGTTCTTTGATTGCAGTATTTTGCTAGCGATGTTTATTTCAAACAAGACATCATACCATGCAATCAGTGATACTAAGAAGGCAAAATCTTCTATAGCTTCGGATAAGGAATTTGCCTCACTTCTAACTTCATCTTCAAATGATACATTCTCATGCAAGTCCCAAAGTGCCTGTCGTATTTGCACAATCTGATATCTTATGGCTTTCAGCGATTCAATTCGTGCCTCCCAGCGAGTTGCACAAAGTTCTTTTAATGTAAGAGAAGGCCCAAATAATGATGAAACCTCATCTAACTGCGACAATCTCTCTAACAATTTACTCCAACGTTTCGCCGATGAGCTAAAAAACACAAACAATCGCTGAATTGTTCCAAAAAGAGTAACTGTTGGTACTGAGGATTTTGCGGCATCGCTCAGTACCAAGTTTAGGCTATGACAGGCGCATGGTACAAAAAAGGCTCTCTTATTTTTTTCTAATTTTTTTTTTTTTTTTTTTTTTTTGCAGTCCGGAGTTTTTGCCTTTCATATTTGCCCAATTATCATACCCTTGGGCTCTGCAATTAGAAATATCCAAGTCGTACTCCCGTAGTTTTTTTAAGACGGTTTCCGACATTCCTTTTCCTGGGGTATCTATTATTTCAATGAAATCTAGGAAACTTTCGCAAATTTCAATTTTTTGCTCTTTTGTTTCATAAACATACCTCAAAACAACAAAAAGTTGTTCTTACCTACTTAAATCGCGTGTGCAGTCGAGAATCAATGCATAGTATTTGGCTGTTTTAATTCTACATACTATTTCTTCTCTTACTTTATCTCCCATCAGAGTCAATAATTCGTTTTGTATGTGATTTCCTAAGTATGACAGACACCTTTGTTTTTCATTTGCCAATACTCTAGATACATGTTCTTTCATTACAGGATCAAATTGAGCAATTAGTTCAACAAATCCTAAATAATTTCCATTGTTTTTTTTTTGTACAAAGTTTCATTTGTCCCCCGGAAAGCCATTTGCTTCTGGGCAAGAAATTGTGTTATGGCAAGAAGTCGTTTAAGAACATTTTGCCATCGTTCTTTTTCTCGGGCAATTATTTTCTGGTTTTCATCATCGATTGTTCTACCTGTTCTCAGTCTCTTTTCCGCTTCTACCCATTTTTCATAGCATTTTAGGTGAGTAGAAGAAGTTTCATGACGATTCAGTATAGTTCCAATGTGAGTCCAGTCACAGTTGCCACTTTGATCCGATAAAGTTTTATTGGAATTTGCAGTACTAAATACCTTACAACAGAAATAGTAAACACTATTGTTTTGTTGAGAATACAATAGCCAACGCCTCTTACCTTTTTCCCCATTTGAAGCCTGCCGATAGTAATATACATTAGAAAACGATCGATTTGTTCCATCTTTTGGATATCTCTCTAAATATGGCGAAAATGACCCTTCAGCTATAATGCAATCACGATCGTTTGAAGTAAGGTGAGTGGGCCATGTAGCAGGATCTTTTAACGGAAATGAAACTGTAATGCTTTCCGAACTGGGGCCACTATTTTCTTGCTTTTCCAATAAATAAGTTACAGTTATGGATTCTTGGGCTTGAAAAGTTTCATCATCTATATTTGATATGATTTCATGAAAACCAGTTTCAGTTTGTAAATTATTTCTACGAGGGCCATTATTTTCTTGCTTTTCCAATAAATAAGTTACAGTTATGGGTTCTTGAGCTTGAAAAGTTTCATCACTTATATTTAATGTTTTATGAATACCAGTTTCAGTTTGTAAACTATCTCTACACTCTGATAGTTGCACTCCTTCTTTAGAGCGTTTGCTATTTTCACTGTAGTCAGGCTCGTTAGTTAGGGTTACATCGTTCGCAGTTACATTTTCTGCACTAGAGACTGTGTTTTGTGGTTTTGATAAAAACCTACATAATAATTCAGCACTGGCTTCGGCTTCTTTTAGGGATTTTGCTTTCCGCTTTCTATTTTGGCATCCAGAAGGTTTGGAAAACATATTTACTTTAATATCACAGATATTTATCTATCAAAACTAAACTATTATGCAAAACTAATATACGAAACTCATATTTATCACAAAACTAATTATATGCAGACGTCAACTGGACACACGTGTCACAACTCACGTAAGATAACTGGTGGTACATGTATCAACACGCAGCTAAAAAAAAACAGGATGTGCAAATGCGCAAGAGCAGTTATGGGCGGCCCTAAGCAAGGCAAGGATGCCACCAGGACGTGCGCCGTCTTCGGAGAACGCCATATCGAACTCAAAAATATAAAAACTCGAAAAATATACATGATAGCTTTTTGTTTGCTTGTTTTGTTTTGTTTTATTTTATTCGATAAAGGTAAAATCGATGTAATTAAAATCCATTTCGCTTTGAAAAAAGAAACAAAAGAAAAGTCTTTTTTTGTTTGTTGTTTTTTACCATAAGACGGCTCCTGTGTGGTGCTAGTAATCACGTATTTTTATTTTTTAGGGCTTTGCTTTGTATATTCTAATTTTAATAGCTTTGTATATTCTGATGACCATTTAAAAAACCCAGAATATTTTAATGAATGTATTTTTTTTAATTGTAAATGCTTTCGATTTTTCATCTTTAAAAAAAAAAAAAAAAAAAAAAAAATCTTATTTACTTTTAACTGAAAAGGGTAAAGTATATAAAACCAGAAAAATATTCACGTTAAATTTATTAATAACGACATAGAAAATTAATTAAATTATTTTATTAATTTAATAAGATTAAATTTACTTTTTAAGTTCCATAGTTTTCGTTCATACAAGTGTAAATTATTTTCACTTGTTCATATTTCATATTTCAAAAATATTGCAAGCCTTTGTGAATTTTTGTAATTTTATTGTAAAATTCAAAAATGAAGAAAATATGAGCCTTTCGTGGGGGAGGGGGGGTCTAAAAATATGCGGGTCCTAGGCAATTGCTCAGTTTGCCCTTCCTCTATTGGAAAACTGACTAAAATACGATATCTGGTAAAAAATTCGAGTTTATTTCAGTCAGTCCCTTTTTTCCCTACTTAAATATGGTAGAAAAGTACAGTTTTAGAATCAAATTTTTGAAAGAGTTTTTTTTTCTTTCTAAATTTACACATTTTGAAGTCCTCGATAAGAAAAATCAGGTTTAGCGGTCCGTTTTTGTGTTAGCCTTCTATTAGTTTAATTTATAAGCAGATTACCACGTGATCCGAATTCAGAATAGTGGATTCTGGCCACTGTTTCTTTTCCAGTATAAAGAAGTTATGCCCAATTTTATTTTTCTGCCACAATTCTGTCATAAATTAATCAATCAGTTCGAAAAAAAAAACCTTTATGAGTCAATTTAATGGGATAGAGTCTCAGAATACAAATTTCGTCTTCCTGCTGCTATTAGTTTTGAGTCGCAGATACACAAGTCAACTCTTAAAAAAGAAGATTATCCGATTCAGGACACCTCAAAACCTGTAAATTTAGGTAAAACAAAACATTGTTTTGAAAATTTGAAAGCAAATTTTCAAAAGAATCGGGAAAGAACACAAAGATTTCTTTAAAGGTAATCGGAAAAGAGTACTAAGAATTCGCTTAAGAAAGGGCGAATTTTATTTTATACTCAGTAAAAGGAATAATTGCTTACATATTGATTTCTCATTCATCAAGGTTGTTGTTTATTTTTATTAAGGTTGTTTAGTTACTATATCACACAGTAAAATCACTTTTACGAATAAGTTATGATTTGACTAATCAAATTTTTTTCACAATCACTGGTCATCAGTAGTCGCCTGCTCGCGGAAAAAAAAAAATAATAATGTCTTTTTTGAGGCTATTTAAACTTCTCAACTGCCTTCTACAAAAGAAATTTTTTGAAGACCTCGGAGAAGAAAAGAAATTTTTCATAGAGGCGGTGAGAGTAGAAGCTGTTTTATTTTAGCTGACGCAGGTCCAAAGATTTTTATTTTCCCGATTATCGGCGATCAGCAGGTTGCGAAGCACTGTTCTAGAGCATAAAAAGGTTTGCAAGTAGTCACGTAACCTAAGGTCTGCCTTTCAGGTCGGTCGCCATTGCAAGCCGACGCAACAGGCAGACTAAACGCGTGATAGAAGACTCAGTATCTACATTTGTTCAGTTCAGTCAAAACAATAGAGCGAAATGCTTCTTGAAGCTACTCTGTTTACTGAACCTTCAAGCAAAATGTATTTGTTGAACTAAAAACTCATTCAAATGCTGATTTGCATTCATACATACATAAAATTCATAAATATTTAAATTTTTACCACTTATTTTTTAAACATTTTTCTCATTTCGGCGCCCCTCAAAAAAAAAAAAAAAAAAAAAAAAACGTGTGCGGTCGCACACGTCGCACACGCCTTAGGCCGGCCCTGCCCCCCAATACCACACCCGCATGTCTAAAATAAACATATCACATTTACAGGCGATTTTGTTTTTCATTTCTTTTCGTAGTTAAATAATTTCGAATTAGAAACCAAGTTCCATATAACTGTTCCATTTCCTATCATTTCTAAGCCAAGGCCCGATTAAATGGGAGGGAGGAGGAGATAGAAAGAGAGAGAAAAATGTAAGACTGTTTTTTGTTTGTGATTTTCTTGAATTAAAAAAAATTAACTTCAGAAACACCTAAGGAAGGGGCACGATCTACCTTTCTATATGAGCACTCATTTACGTACCAGGCAACTTCGATTAGAAAAAATATAAAATGTATTTCTCTTTGCGCCCCTTTTGGGTCCATGTCCAATCCCAGATTTGCATTTGTCATCATGGACTCCAGGATTGCCTCTCCCCAAGCCGTCGGTATAGTGAATTAGTGTCATAACTGAACTTTTTTGTTTGTTTTACTACTGAAGTGCGGGAAAGCCAAGATGAGCGCCTCCCATCAACAAATGCAACAGTGTTTCTCTCTGCAACATCTCTCCCCTCGTTTACATTCGGCCCACTTTCACGAGAGCGACCGCGAGAAATGGCAGTAACAGGAGTGTAAACCCTCTCTCGTCCTGCTCATGCAATGACCTTTCTTGCTGACCTCTTTGCCCGGCACGATACCCCTTCAGGGGATTTTTAAGGGAGGAGGAGGGAAGTACAGTAGAAAACTACATACAGGAGAAGGCGAGTACAGCTGAATATAAACACTCACTGCTTTTGGAGCTGACGCAGAAGTATTTCCGGGAAAAAAGCTGCAGCGAAAGAAGTGGGAAGGGCTGAATGCAGTGCCGGATTAAGACAGCGCGGGGCCCGTAGCAAATATTACCAAGGGGCCCCTTGTTCAGTGACGCTCCCATATTTTTTAATTTTTTTTTTTTTGGAGGGGGAGGAGTTCACACTCACATTAAAATAGTAGAGATGAATTAAATGAGAAAATAAATAGTGCTAAATATATTATAATTTATGTTTAGTGCTAATTAATTAGTTAATGGGATTACTAATGCTAATTAGTAAAGTGGGAACGTGGGAACGTTTAGTTTTGTAAACAAAACTAAAAGTTCCCACGTGTTGTATTCTCAAGAGGTTTATCCCAGCCCTTCCTCCACCTTGGGTGAGCTAATCTCTAGGTTTTGCGTGATAATAAAATAAAACACAACTTTTACGAATTTTCTTGATTCAAAATGAGCAAATTTGAGTTAACACTAGACATATCAATTTCTCCAAGTAAATTGGTGCGCGAAAAAAATGCCCGTCAAAATAAAGTTGTTTTTTTGGGGGGGCAGAGGGGGGCTAAATAGATAGTGAGACTGATGATGTTTAAAGTTATTTATACCTACAACTCAGGCATGGGCGCCGGCAGCATAGGGCAAGGGGGGGAATCCCCCCTTGGATTTTTGTATGCAGTGTTTTCCCTTGCTTTTTTTGCTCTTTTCAACATGGTAACCATACGTTAAAGTAGTCTTTGCGCTCCCCCCCTCTTGAGTAGTCTTTGCCCCCCCTGGGAAATATTCTGCCAACGCCCATGAACTCAGTTTTTTTAATGAATGTTAATGTTCATGGATCAGGGGCGTAGCCAAGGGGGGGTTAGGGGGGTCATAACCCCCATGAGAAACTCTTTCCCATACAAAATGTATGTTCTTCACTATACTATCACACACACGTATACATGTAGCCTTAGGACGCTACGGGAAAGTTGTATGTCGTGGACAAGAAGAGTCATGACTTTTGAGGCGCATTCTCTTTGTCGAGTACTAGGCGAGGCATTGACGGGCAGGGCAGGAGGAGGCGGCGCGACTGGGTAAGGACTCTGGCTTAAAGCCCCCCGGCCGGCCGCGCCAGTGGATGGTAGAAATGAGACGGACTCCAACTGCGATTACATAATTTTACGGGACGACTGGGTACATCTTATCTTAGCAGTTGCGTCACGGGGAAATCTGCTCCTGACCTCTTGCAGGTCCTTTTAAAAGATTTCGACGACGTGTCACATGACCTCGAACGCGTTGAAACCATTGGCCAAAAGCTAAAACTGGGCAGCGGTTTTCCAAGGTTTTGTTATGACTTATAAGACGCCTATGTGGCTGGCTGCCGGGACCGTCTACAAAATTGGAAAGCAGTTGCAAGGGACCGTGTAGTAATTGCAGTTTTTGAACGCGGATTTCTTTGTTCCAACTGAATTAAACTGCGTAGTTCCAGAAATATGGGATTTTCATGGGATTTTGATTTGTAATGTTACATACATATATATGAGTTGTAGTAGTCGTACCCCCCCATGAAAAATTTCTGGCTACGCCCCTGTCATGGATATAGTAAATTTGGAATTTCTAACACTTCCCACCTTTCGCATACGCAAACATATAACTAGAGAAGTTTACACTCATAAAATAATAATTGTTTCTGTAAAATTTTTAGAACCTTCGAAAACAATATGTATGTGCCTTTACCCTACTGTACTGTAACTGTGCCTTTAAACACAAGTTTTTCCCCTTTAAAAATGCATGCTTGTAAAATTATTCCATTATCTGGACGGTCTTTATTAATAATAGGTTACATATTTTTAACTTTTGTTAATTTATTTAATGGGTTAATTCATTTGAAATCGAACTGAGGATAGATAGATCTAAGGGATTGTTTGGGCACAAAAAAAAAACAGACTTAAGTAAAATTAGACGTAATTTATTTTGTAAATTAACATTAAATTAAATAGGTAGCTACTTGCTACATACAGCACGACACTCATCCACCAGCGATACCTCGCTTCTTGTTCGTTGCTCCCCTTGAGTCCAACATCCTTCTTTTATACGTAGCAGTCGTTCGACGATTAAACGTCCGAAAAATACCCAACAAGATCTAGCACAATAATACCTCCGCTACTCAAAATACACTGCCTGAACGGAAGGCATTTGAGCTTCACATGCGTGTACAGGGGGACTGTTACTTCCAGATACCGCTTGGAACACTTCTAAAGGTCATTTGGTTCGTGTTCTACAAGCATATGTGCATTACTTTTCAACTTATCCTCGTTAAAATAATATAAAATATTTTGTTTAAAAAATCTTAATAAGAGGATTGTATCTTTTCTAAATAGAATAATCTATATAAAAAATAATGAAAAAATCCGATAAAACATGCATTATCGTATTACGTTCAAATGTTTTCGCAAAATGTAATAATCTTAAATGTGATCAAGTAATTTGTGAGTTTCTTTCTCAAGAGTATCCGAAAATTCTATTTGTTTTCAGTTTGCCTGGGGTTATGGCTTCTCGGATACACCGACCGTCTTGTCTTTGTGCGAAGATCCTCTCAGTTCTAATTATTTTATTTGAACGAACGTACTGGCATTCGTGCCCTTGACCTGTAGTTTCGACTGGCCAAAATCAATTCTTTTATATTTAACGTGGTTAACTTCCGTGATTAATAAAATAATTTACCGTAATTGTAGATTCCCCAATTATAAAAAAAATGACTTACATTCTATACATTATTCTTGTTCCAAAAAATAATTCGCCTTTGTTTAAATATTGTAAAATGTAAAATAAATAATTAAATAAAAACAAAGGAAGCCAACTACCAAAAGCCTTCTAAGATGGCTTACACCCTACTCTGTACACCTTCGAATTTCGCCAAAGCCACTCGCCTTTACTCTAAAACAAAAGAACTTAGGGGCTGCCCAACATCCGATTAAAATAGCATCCTCATATTTACTGCAAAACAAAATAAGTTTATGTCCAATACTTAAATAAAAATTATTGTTTTGTGGGGGAATATCTTTATTATGGGGCGCGTTTTTCCTACAATCCTAATCCTATGGATCTCAGCTCTCGGGAAATGCAGAAGGTCAACTCGCTTTTCACAGAACATCTTCAGAAATAGCCACAAATATTTCCGTTCTATTGACTCATTTTGAAAAGTTTGATTACAACTGCATTAAAAAATTCATTCGGTTACTGAAAAGTCCCTGAAATTATCGGGACAGATAGGCTACAGCCTAATGAATAATCCGCCCCACTGACGGATTAATACAATTTTGTGGGTTGAGGCTTGGTGGAAAATTCACATACATATCCATTTTATGGAAGTAAGTTGGGATTGTTTACATTAATTTCATTTTCATCGGGAGGGGCAGTAACCTCCTCCGACCTCCTCCCTTTAATCCGCCCTTGATCACACCCTGAGTCTGTTCTTTTGTTATGGCACTTATTTTGTTTATTTCTGGATTCATTCTTCAAGACAAACATGTAACATTATTGGTAAGGATTACATTTTCTAAAGGCCATAGGTGGGTGGTGCAAGGATCTGGATACCCTCCTCCTCCTTTTGTCCGAGTTTCGCTTTTAGTCAACAAAAAGGTAATGATACAGCCTTTCTTTCTATCTTTCTTTTATTTAAAATTCTGCCTTTCCCACCTTTTGGACGTTCCCTGAAAATTTTTTCTGAGTACTGTGTTTTTGTTCCACAGTATTGTTGAGTATACTCTTGTGTGTGTCCTTAGTGCTGACTTTAGAATACTCATTCAGTTTCGCCTGCTTAATAAGTTGACTAAATAATGCAAGCATGCAACAACCACATTAAATATATATGTTACGGTAAATGTGATTAATCCGGTGATTATGTATAATAACCGGTAATTATGCATAATCACCACTGAATTCGGTAAATGTGATAAATTTTTGAAAATTTATCAGATTAACCGGTTTGTTTCCTTAATTCCCAACTCATAATGGTTAAATGTGATAAAAGACCCTAACTTTACGAAAATTCGTTCAGTTTGCGCAACTACTTGGCTTCTATCAGCATGTGACAATTCCGTGATTTCAGTAGCTGTTCTCATTTCGTTGCATCTAGACGTTTTTTCGCTACCATCTCGTATTTTGTAAAATATTGAATAATGGCTGGTATGCTTGAGCGTTTTAATTTCAAATTAGTGAATATTATGGATACTAAGAAAGCGAACAGTGGTTTTCTGACGAAAGAAAGATGATGATTTGTTAAAAAAGATGAATAATAGTAAAAACAAAAGTAGTTGGGAAAAACTGGAAGTTTATCAAATACTAAAAAGATACGATGTAATGAAAGTAGGCAATGTTGAAAAACTTATCTTTCCCGTGAGTAATGACAGCTCCAATGTTAGATTTTACGTGTACTTCGAAGAACTTTTTACCATACTTCATGAGGTACACTTATCAATAGCCCATGGTGGTAGAAACAAGATGTTAAAAGAACTTCAAAAAAAGTACAAAAACATTACTACCGAAGAAGTGACATGATTTACTGAAATTTGTGTGAAATTTATCAAAAAAAAAAAAAAAAAAAAAAAAAAAAAAAAAAAAAAAAGAAACCAAGGTACCTAAGAAAGGACTTGTTGTTAGGCCAATGGTCTTTCAAGATATGGACTCAAGTCACCAGGTGGACTCAATAGACATGCAGTCACAACATGACTAACTTTATATTTGTCTATGAAGACCACTGGATGAAGTTCGTACAGTCGCGTACCCTAAAAAGCAAACGTGCAGAAGAGGTTGTATATCACCTACTTGATATTTTTACTATATTTGGAATCCCCAGTGTACTGCAAAGTGACAACGGTCGTGAGTTTAGTAACAAACGTATGAAGAAGATTGTGCAATGTGGCCGGATCTGAAAATTGTGAGCGGAAAACCTAGGCACAGCGAGACTCAAGGTTCGGTTGAACGTGCAAACCAGAAATTGAAAATATGGTAAGTTCTTAGTTGGAAAGCAATCACGCCAGTAAATGGTCCAAAGGGTTACGTTTTGTGCAACTTATGAAAAATAGAGCATTTCATGAAGGCATCAAGTGTTCTCCTTATGAAGCAATGATTGGGACGCCCGCAAAATTTGGCTTGAAAACGTCTTTCCCGAATGACTCTATCGAACATCTTAGAACTGAAGAGGAGCTTCAGGCCAGGCGCGTAGCCAGGAAAATATTTCGGGCGGGGATATGCACCTGGGAAATTCTTCGGGGGGGGGGGATATGAACTTATATGTGTATAAACAGACGGAATTTCATAACTAATCCAAAAATTTTGGGGGGGGGATTTATCCCGATATCCCCTCCCCTGGCTACGCCCCTGCTTCAGGCATTAATCGAGACAGTTAATAATGCCTCCAAAAACATCAATAGCGAAATAGAAAATGTTTCTAATATGGACAATAACGATCTATCTCAAAATGACCCTCCATTTGAAGTTAAATTTAAGACTCAGAAAGAGAATGAAGCAGCGGTCGCTCTTATCCAGACAGATATTTTATGCAGGCAAGAGCAAGTAAGAAAACACAGAATGATTGCGGAAAAAGGTTTAGAATTACAAGCAAAGAAAATGTTGAAAGTTTTAAATGTTAAACTTCGGACTGGTAAAGTTGGTGACACAGTGAAACAGGGTTGCCAGATCAAAATTCTTGAAAATAGCCAAATGGCTTCTTAAAATTAGCCAAAAATAGCCACTTTGATTGCAGCGCCATCCTTTGGATTTTCGAGAAAACTTTTAAAAAGTCTAGAATATAGCATAGATGGGATTAGGGATGGACGCGAGACGAAAAATAAGCGTCTCGCGTCTCGCAAAATAGCCTAAAAGCTTGTCTCGTCTCGCAAAAATCCCTATATCGTAATGTTAAAAATGTGTGTCTCGTCTCGCATAAAAGCTGTAAATCCCTGTCTCGTCTCGCAAAAAGTCGTCTCGCGTCCATCCCTAGATGGGATTCACAGGCGTATTTTTGTGATTAAATTAATAACAATAATAATAGTTTAAAGATTAGTAGATCGCAAAAATAAAGAGTTATTACTTAGAAATTTTGCGGAATGATAAATCGAATTGAATCCATTGGTTAGGAAACACTTTCCAACGTTTGAGAGGGCGCAAGCGATTACTATTTGAGGAAAAAAATCTTACACACAGGCATAAATGCTTTGTTGCGGAAATATCGTTAGATTAATCAATATATAAAGAAAACTTAGCCTCTCTTAACTCTTGAATCATCTCTTCGAATAACGATAGGCTTATGACATTCTTAATGAGGCATGCACACTTTGTTTGGAGTTTCAGATCCTCTAGTGCACTACCTTTTGAATACTTTTTCACTATTTCACCTAGGTGATCAACGGATTTAATAGTGCAGTGGCACTCAATAGCTACACTAAATTTTATATCAAATTCTTTCAATGATTTATTTACAGCTGATTATTTTTTATAAATAGTGAACAGTGCAATTAATTTAGAGGATTTCAAGTCTTTCTCTTTATTCTTATGTTTGGCTAATTTTTCGTGAGTCCCTAAATTATGCTTTTTAAGCTGGGATATTGAGCAAAGACACAACTTGCAAAAACACGCATTATCTTTCAGCATTAACCATGGATGCTCAATCTCCCATTCTTTATTATATTTTCTACTCATTATAGGCTAGCGTTTAATAACTGTAACTTAATAATTACTCAAACTTACCGTAACCACGGCAACATATTCAATGCTTAGTACAACCGCACAACAAGGGCCGACCGAGTTGTATGGTGGGTAAAGCACCGTACTCCGGTTTCGGGTTGAACTCCCGGCGGTCGGGGTTCGATCCCCGACTGGGCGTGGCTGTCATTGTGTCCGTCCCTTCATAGGGGCGACGTTGGTCCACCTACTAGGTGCCCCCATAATAAAGTGACCAACAATTCCGGCCTGTTGTGGCCAAAGTCTTCAAGGCAGAGGCCGGCCATTAGAAAAAAAAACCGCACTACAAATAAATGTGCCCTAGTCAGCTCAGCTACTCCGTAAAGCCCTCTTTCGCTAAGAATCAAAATCGAACAAAAAACCCGTCGAAACTCGAACTAAAACCAAAACAAAGCCACCCCATTTGTTCGGAAAGAGGACAAAATGCCGGGTGATAGACACTGCTACGAATTGTGACGTCCCCCGCAGACTAGACAAGAAACAAGTAGCTATATATATATATATTGTTTGTTTGTTTTCATATTCGCCAACAATTACAGAACTAAGCCATAATTAGCTAAAAGACGAGTGGCTAAAATTTTGTTTTTCTTTTCAGCCAGCAGCCTCAGAATTTAGCCAAAAAACGAGTGGCTAAACAAAAATTTTTCTTTTTAGCCAGCAGCTTCTGAAATTAGCCAAAATGGCTAAAATTAGCCACATCTGGCAAACCTGCAGTGAAACTACGAATACCAGAAGTTGACAGAGTAAGAAGTAATCCCCGGAATTTATTAGCGGTGATATTAGAAGTTCAAAATGAAGAGCTTTATCAGTTAGGAACGAAACAAGGAAGACTTTCACAGTTGTTTACCAGAAATCAATTCACAATTTGTGAAGAAAATTTATTTTGCTTGACGATGTTCCAGATCTAGCAATATCATTTCGAGAATGCGTTAGAAAGACATGTCTTTCTGGAAGTCAGGGATATCAGTATGTGTTTGTAATGGACAATGCGAGTCTGAAAAGTGCAAATGTAAAAAATCTGGCAAACTTTGTAATTATAAATGCCATAACAAACAGTCTAATATTCTTAATTAAGAAAACTTAAAATATTTGATAATTTGTAGTAATAGCATTTAACGTTATCTGAAAAAAATGTATTTTTTCTCTTGAATATGGCCTTAGTTTATTTTTTTATATGTAACTTCAGTTTGTTTTTTTAATGTGCAACTGTTTTGTACAATTTCAGGTTTTCAAAATATTTAGTTTTACGTTCAGGTCAAATTTCCTTTTTTTTAAATTTCAAAAACCTCTCAGTCCCTTATTCAAATTTCGTTCAAGCTAAATAAATGTAAGTGACTTAAAATCGACTTTTGACTTTTTGACTGTAAAATATAAAATATTGTAATTAGTGGTCTCTTACGAAATAGTGTCCAACGAAAAAATACCCTTCTGAGTAGTGACTACACAAAAAATTGTACTCTCTTCTATTGGCCCATCAGTCAGGATATTTATCACATTTACAATTACGAGTTGGGAATTATGCAAACAAACCGGTTAATTTGATAAATTTTCAAAAATTTATCACATTTACCGGATTTAGTGGTGATTATGCATAATTACCGGTTATTATATATAATCACCAGTTTATTGCTTTTACTGTAACATATACATGGTGGTCTAAAAGAAACTTCCCCTATATAAGAGTCCCTAGTGGCCGAACCGTTCAACTAATCGGAATGAAAGTTTAAATATAGCTATTTGAATGTATGGGGGTCCAGATTCTGATGATGTAAAACAATAAAGCTCTCACAGTTATTGTTACAGTGACAAAATTTCGAAATTTTCGAATAGCAACACCCACTTTTTTTGTGTGCAAATTGATCGGACCATGGAAAAACATTAAATGGCGTTGGGACGAGACACGTATGGCGTAAATTGGAGGCGTGAAACATTTGCAAAGAAGAGCATCGTAAAGAACAAAGCGTTATGCATAGGCCCAGTATGGCCAACACCGATTCGAAGAGAAAGCCAAGGCGCACTGTGAGTGACGTCACGAGACTCGGTCATGCGGTGACTGAGATGTGGATCATAGAATTGAAGCTTTAAAAAGTTAGGTCTCTTTTAAGCAAACTCAATTTTAAAACTATTCTTCTAATGTTTACCAAGTCATTAAGATTTTTAACAACATTTAAAATATAGTTTACGCTCAGGATAGAGGCAAACTTTTACTTACTCTTAAAAATTCTATTTTATATTTATGTAGAAACAAAGTGCTTATAATCTGCAGCTATTTTTATTTTCGTTTTCTAAAATAATATATGAGATTGTTGTTGTTAAATTATTATTTAAAAAAAATAAAATATAAACAAGCATACACTATATAACAAATCAAGAAAATAGATTTTGAAATATTTTTAGTGTTCGATTGGGCAATTTAGCTTTATCTAATTATTGTTAAAATTCCTTATTCCATGAGCGAGTTGCATTTGAAAAGTTATTAAATAAAATTGAGGAAAATATTACGTGATTTTTTAAAGAATAAAATATTTTGTACCGAAAGTTTTACTCTGTTATCTGTTATATAAATAAATGGTTAATAAAATATCGTGTGATATATTAATATAATAATAAACCCCATGCAAAAACTATTAACTGGTTAAAAATTTGTGACGCAGCATTTTACTTTATAGCTCTATGAATTTTAAATATGGATCTTAAAAATAATGATATCAAATTTTGCGTGACGCCTTGCTGGGATTTTTAAAGATTTGTTTTGAAATTCCATTACAGTTACTTTCGTTTTATTTTCTAAAGATAATTTACGCATTTAAGCAATATGCTTTTAATTATGAAATACACTGTCAAATATATCACACTTTCACTGAGTCTATATAATGTATTCAAATGAATTTATTTCAATAATTTAATTTATCTTTTGCGTCACGCTATCCAAAAGGGCAAGCAAAATTTTCATATACATTTCACTTAGTTTGGTTACTATGACGCTAACTAAATATTTACGTAAATTTTACTTGCCCTTTTGGATAGCGTGACGCAAAAGATAAATTAAATTATTGAAATAAATTCATTTGAATACATTATATAGACTCAGTGAAAGTGTGATACATTTGACAGTGTATTTCATAATTAAAAGCATTGCTTAAATGCGTAAATCTTCTTTAGAAAATAAAACGAAAGTAACTGTAATGGAATTTCAAAACAAATCTTTAAAAATCCTAGCAAGGCGTCACTCAAAATTTGATATCATTATTTTTAAGACCCATAACTAAAATTCATAGAGCTATAAAGTAAAATGCTGCTGCACAAATTTTTAACCAGTTAAGGGTTTTTGCATGAGGTTATCATTACTTTTTAGGGGTATGGTCAGAAGATAATAAATTAGTTTCACAGGCGAATTTCAGAAGTTTGCTTGACACTAATTTATGTAAATAAGTATACAAACCTGTTTTCATGCAGTATCAGATTATTTGATTAAAAATGTCACAGCAAGTTCTTTTGTAACATGTAACAAAAAATTGACATATTTTTGTTGGAATTTTATAATAACAGGCATAATACTGATTATAATCAATAATTTTTTGAGTAATTTTCTGTTTATAATTTGGGTCGAGTACAGATTAGTATCCCTGTCGCCATCTTTGATTTTATTTCATAAATTTGCATTCAGTTTAATGCTAAACGTAAGTTAACTTTTTACTATAATTATATAACTATTGGGCCCCATCAGTGGCCGAGCGCATAGCGCTCTGAACTGGGAGACGAAGGTGCCTGGTTCGAAACAGGTTGCGTCCGCCGACCTAATCGTTCGGAGTTTTCCGTGGTTTAAAATGGTAAGAAAAAGAAGTTTAAAATAAAATTTCCTTAAGACTGTCGGTCTAAAAATCGAAACCTACTTCACATCCCTTGAGTAGAAACCAAAATAAACTAATTTAGTAAAGGTTCACCCTCATCCACCCTCGAAAAAAAAAAAAAAAAAAAAAAAAAAAGACCAGTGTCAGAAGAAAGCAGTTGTAACTATGTTTCCTCCAGCGTCAGAAGAATTTCCTATGTCCGCGAGATCGGTAATGCGCATGCTGTAGGTGGAAAAGGGACTGGGAGTGCTGACATAACCCGGGCGTATAAAGCTCCATTTCCACTTGTGTCTTTGCTGTCCCTAATTCTTTACTGACTCAAATGCCGTAACGCTAAAGCAGAATTCCGTTTCCACTAGCTTTGTTATCTCTTTTAGAATCGTACGCTTCCCCCAATGGCTATTAGTGATTTCGCGCATGCGTGTTTAAAATTTTATCTGTTTCCCGTTTTCCTTTTAAATATATTCCCTTTTGTTATTTTTAAATACAGAAGAATTTCTTAAATTTGGACTGCTAATTTACGGAATTTGAATTATCAAGACGAAATTAGACCTTAAAATAACAATAAATCCGTATTCGAACGAAAATGTTTTAGATTTTATTAAAAATGTTTAAAAGAATAGCATCTTTCTAATGAGCAATTTTTCTGATTATAACGATTTTTTTTATAACCATTTATAACGATTTTTTTTTTATAATACTACAGGATTTTTATGATCTGGAATTTTGTGTTATGCAGAATCCGTAAAGTCCCGTCGATTTTGAATTTGAAAAATTCTACTGTATTTATTTAAGCTACTTTCTTAGTTAGCACATATTATATTTATTTTAGGATAATAAAAAAAAAACTTGGTGTCAATGATTCCCATAAATTAGAGGCTTTAAAATACTAAGTTAATTGAGCTGTTTTGATAGATTTAAAAGGCAGCCACATTTTTGATAAATTTACGTACTGCATGTTGTCTTTCACCAAGTAAGTAATTAATAGAATATTGATATCTGCTTCTTGTGTGTTTTATAAATTTAAGAAATACATTATGTTATTAATTTAATTTCAGTTTTTTCTAACATACACTAAAAACATATAACTATTTCTGAAAAGGATGTATTGTATTGTGTTATGGTAAACCTACACGAGGAGTATTTCGTATTGCTTATGTAAGGGGGGGGGGTCTTGCGCAGTTGACTTTCTTAGTGCTTCGGAAGCGTATTTACGTTACATTGTGAAAAACCGTCCAAAACTCTGAATTTTTAGATTATCAGCCATCCGGTAGACAAGAACCCTGGACCTTTATACTTCAGTCATCTACCATCTTCAGTATCTTATCAACTCGGCTCGGGTGGGCACAACATCTTGTTTTAGATGCCATCTCCGGCCTTTAAATGTCTTATACAAAATATAGTGCATGTATAAATTTAGATTAAATAATCAAATTTCTATCTGAAAAGTATTGAACAAAATTTTAAATCTGGTATTTAAAGGAATACAAAATAAAAGTGAGAAAATCTAAGATTTGGAAAAAATATTGGTCTTAAAATTATAATTCAATAATTTCAATAAATTTTATATCTACATGAAGAGTAAAAGAATTATTATTAAAACTAGTTAGTATCAATTTTGTCCAGAGCATATTTATAACAATTTGGAATACTGTGATGAAAATTGGTGATTAATTGAACCCCCCCCCCCGAAAAAAATATTAAGAGCATTCTTATCCTTTAAAAAAATGTTTTCTTTTCGCGTCCGGCAACAGCACTGTATTCATACTCCCTGCCTTGTTTACCGCCTCTGAAACAAGATCATTTTCCGTATTTTCTTACGCGGGTTAAATAGTTCCCTCTTTGAACTGGATTAAATAAAAAAAGCGAGTTTTCCTAGCTTAACCGGCGACGTCACTCATCGAATTTGGCACCGATTAAAATCATATATTAATTGTAAAAAATTCGTTAGAGCGGATTCCGAGATCCAGAAGAGAACAACGAAGAAATTCGAAAACTGGCTGTATATATAAGTGCCGCGAAATTTTACGGTTGGTTGGTTGGGGCTGGCTGCGTCACTAGTAGAACTGTCGTTCTACATGATAGAAAGAAATCAAATTTGTCAAATAAAATTATTGGTCTCTTTTTCAAAATCTACCAGTTTTATTAATTTCATTACTATATATTACCTCTATTACTATATTTTCTGAACACATTAGAACTTTAAAAAACTAGAAATCAGTTGCTTAAAACTTAAAAAGAAAATAAAATTTAAAAATTTCTTATTTTATTCTATGATAATCTATTTCCATAATTGAGTTGGCACCATAAAAAGATCGTAAACACTTTTGTTTTAAAAAAAATCAAAAATAACTGACACTGTTAGTGGAAGGTAATTTTCCAATTACAACAGCAATGCATACCAATATGAAATGTGGGAATAAAAAATTCAATAATAAAATACAAACAACATATGAGCATAAAGGCTTTTATTATTTCTAGGTCACTTTTTTTTAAAACACATGTAACATAAATGTCATAAAATTTTATTTTTGTAACGTTTGTAACTTACGCTTACAATTTTTTTGCTGCTCTTTAATTTTAATTAGATTATCGTTTTCTTTATTACAAAGATTTTTTAGCATTATATTTGTAGATATAAACAATATCTTTCTACAGATATCGTCACTGTTATGACCATTAGGACATTCAGACTCTAAAACTAGCTCCTTATTCTTTAGCTCATAATGAGATAACTTTACACATGCCCCAAAAAATTTATTTATTCTTAAAAAACGTTCAGTATCTGAAAATAACATGTTTACTACTATATAATTTATAATAATACAGGACACTACAAACTGTGTGGGGCATTTAAGTCCTCCATGATCAAGATTTTTAATTAAATTATAGTTTTCATCGAGGTTTAAATCTGAATCGATAGTTAAATTTTCTTTACAATAATTGCATTTCAGTTTTTTTAATTAAATTTTGACTGCAGTATCCCCCTAAATATGTTAAAACAGGCAAAATTGGTTCAACATTTTAAATTTTGCTATCATCAATGTTTATGGCAGGCAAATCTTTAAACTCATCCACTATTTCCAAAGTAATCTCTAGGTTTTCGTCATCAAATTGTGTAAGTGGAGCCACAGTTGAATTAAAAAATAGTTCTAATTTTACACATGACTGCAATCTTAATTTTTTTTTTCAGTTTCTAAAATCTGTCTAATCGAAATGTGGTATTGGGATCCAGCCATTTGTCTATACTTCTCAAACCTAGCCTCTAAAGAATCTGTCTGAATTTTTCCTGGCAATATGTATTTCATTTTACATTCATCGATACAATAACGTGTTAATTCCAACATACCATGAGTAGTCTGTGAGAGTGCTGCATGTGTCTCTTTAGACAAAGCCCCTGTGTCACAATTCATACTTTCCCACGAATCGAGCCATATTAAAATTTTATTTAAAATTATGTATTTTTCATCAATTTCATCCCCATTAAGTGGATACATGTACACATTACTTTGATGAATCCCCTTTTTGACAGTTTTTACGTAAAAAATGTCCCACCATTTACAAATAATGTCAATGAATAATGCGGTGTCCTTAAAATGTGGAATATTATGTTTAGGTCCTAGGGTTAATAATGCCTGAATAACAAATTTGTTAACAATTTTTAAAACTAACTTAACATTTTGCCTTTCTAGATTTGATGGACAAAGACTCTTAAAAGTTAACCCGTTACTATAAGTTACGATTTCATTACTTTCCGCTTCATATAACTTTTTAAGAGCTGTAAAGGATGCAGTTTTAAATGGTAAATTTTGAGGATCATCAAAGTCTGGGAAGAAAAACATTTGCTGTGGTTCTTTTGGTTTAACCAGTTGTTCCTTATATTTTGAAAAATATGTACAGAATCTATTAAAAAGAACAACGGCCTGATTTGATTTACAGGATGTGGATAAACCAATGATCTCTTCGATGGTGTAACAAAAGTGCTAATTGCTTTTCCATTAATTGAGTTATTGTCTGTAACAATAGAAACAACTTGAAAACCAATCTTTTCTAAACCAAATATTACCTTTTAGATGATATCATGCAATATTTGATAATTGATGCAATTTACGGGCAAAATATGTACTACTTCTTTAAATAGAGAAAGAATGCTAGAAATCATGAAAACAAATGCACTAGAAGCAGCTTTATCAGAATTAAAAGCAGAACCAATGATCGACCCACCTTTATAATAAAAAAATGGCTTGAAATGTATTTCATCAATCATTAATATTACAGGTTTTTTCATATTCGTTAAGGAAATTCACTCTGTTTGCAATGCATTTCAAAAAATTATCATCATACAGTTCCATCTGAGGAGATACCTGTAGGCTATTACAAATTTTTCTTAAAGTGTCTGGATGAGGTAAAATAATATTTCGACTTTGCCGAATGAAATTATATGCATGAGGTGAAATAGTTTTTATAATACAAGCAAAAATGAATAATTCACTTGAGTATCGAAATTTATTGGAATTACTTAGTAAAAGACTTAACTGCTGCTGCATAAATTTAAAAACATTTTCATTTTCATTGTCTTCAGTTTTAATAGTTTGAATTAGATTATTTATTAAATCAATAACAAATTTAAAACTGTGCTGGTCATTTTTTAGCTTGAAATCCATTTCAATCTGATCTAGGATAGTGATTATATCATTGAAGTGCTGCACTTTAACGGGAAATGAAAAATTCTTTAATTTTTGAATTGGGTTCTTTTCAAAAGAAAATGTCAAATTTAAATGTCTATCAAATTTAATACTATATTTCATAAAGGGTTCTGGATCTAATACTATATGCAAAAAGAATAAGGAGCTAGAATTGTCATCAGTATGAAATGTCCAGAACTTTGAAACACCAAAGTGTTCAACACATTGTTTAATATCACTCAAATTTTTTACCATTCTAGATTCATTAAATTCTTCATAATTTAATGCTTTCAGCAATTCCTTTTTCTAAATCAGCCATCTCCTTTTCAATCTTTTTATCATGAGGACATTTTCTCGTTACTGATGCTTTTGATGTGCTTGGAGACGGGTAATTCAAAAACACAAATGGGATTGCTTCTGGCTTTAGTCTTTTAACTTTAATGGCACTGTAATTAATTTTCCAGTTCTGTCATCATAAGCAGAAGTCTCTGCCATAAAATCAGACTCTGTGAAGTGCAATTCACAAACCTGCCAAATAAAATATATTTAGTTATTCTTAATGGTATCATATCTGTTGTGGAAAATTTCCATACAATATAATCTCTCATCGATTTAACGATACATCCCTCTAGAATGATAACTTTATTTGATCCCTTAAGTATCATTATATCGAGGTTTTACTGTGTAGCATTTTTACAAAACAAAATATAGGGCAATTAAAAATTTCTTATATTTACGATATGAATATTACTTGATCTGGATCAGAAACTTTTATGCATGTAATGTGTGTTATAGATAAACTTCATTTCAGAGACAATGTTTCAAACATGCCACCTAACTGCAGAGAATTTAAATATGGGGAAAACCATATATTTGAGTTATTTTATTTTATTAAGCGAGTGAATTAATATACACCGGCTAACCTCCTAAAATGCAAATGATGGAAACAACATTTATTTAACATTTCAAAATAAAAGTGCATGAATAGCAATTTACACTATTTTAGATTTGAATTATTAAGTGCATTGGTCTTACTCTGTAATTTTGTTTCAATCATAAATTATAGTAATTTCAAATTCACCATTATACCAACACCTTTTTCAATATGCAGAATGTATTAAAATATTTTGTAAAAATCTTAATTCACTAACATTCATATCACGTTGAGAAAGTGTACTCAATTTTCTGGTTTTACACACACACACACACACACATATGTATATGTTAAGAGGGAGTTTAGAAAAAAGAAACAGCAGAAACAGTATAATCACAAATCGATACTATTATTAAAATGCTAGTCTATCAATTCAATCTCAAATCTTCTATTATCAAAATAATTCATATTCTTGCAATTTAATAAAAGTAACATTAATGAAATCTATGTGTATAATACATAACATACCCGTGAATTCTGGTTAGGTGTAAAATCCTTTCTTTGTATTTTATGCAGCCAATTTCCTTTACACTCCTTGTTTTTAGGAAAACTAAATACAGAGACTTTTGGTCCAGTAGGGTAATTACCCTGGGTACACAACATCTGCTTGGCATATTCTAAAAAGAGTGAAAGAAAAGGAATAGATGAAATAAATTATTTAACATTTAGCATAAATTATTAAAATATAGTTTTGATTTTTTAAATTTTACTGATAATAATAAATTTAAGTTCATTTTCTTAATAAGACTTCACGAGGATGCTTAATAACTTATGCGCATCTAAATAGACTCTGCAATAAATTAACAGATTAATATAAAAATTTTACTGCACAAAATTCAGTTTTTTTTAACATGTTCATCAATACATTCTACTATTTATAAACATTTTTAATCAAATGCATTTAATTATTTGTATGCCAAATTAAGAAAAAAACGTGATATGTGAGAGTTTATTTTACTGAACTATTACGAATATGCCTAATTATTGTTCTGGACAATTTCCCATGGAACTTAGGCAAAATTAATTGTGTGTTAAATGCAAATAATAAAAATTTAAAAAATGAAATTATGACATATTAATATAAAATGAGTATGTGAAAGACATACAGAATGAATACAGTCAAAAGCTTCGATTAAATTATTCAGTACTAATAAGCTAATTTTAACTGCAAAAGTTTGCTAGCAGAAATTACACTCAGTCACTAAGCACTGACGAAATAAACATGCATTACAACTAATAATTATTAAAATAAATAATCACTGTGATAACAAGAAACATAAAAGGGTACTTATGTTTAAAATAATCCAGCGTTTTTGTGTAGAATAAGTGTGCATACCACATTGTTTACACATTAATTCCTGACAATTTCACGTGGCTTTTTTTCAAAATTAAGAGTGTGTGAAACGCATGTGTAAGACATACAGAATAACTGCAGTAAAAAGCTTCAACGAAATAATTCAAGTAAGTACTAAAAAGTTAATTTTAAATACAAAAGTTTACTAGCAGAAATTACACCCCCTCATTAAGCACTGATGAAATAAACATGCATTACAACTAATAATTATTAAAATAAATAATCACTATGATCATAAGTATAAAAGGGTACTTATGTTAAAAATAAATTCAGTTCTTATAATATTTTGTTGGTAGAATCCATGATCCGTTGGTAGAATCCTTCTGTAAGCTCCGGCACCTGCCGCACGTGTGCAGGTACTACGAGGAACCTAATTTAAGGTGACCAAACGTCCCCATTTCCCGGGCACAGTCCCCATTTTCAGGACGTTTTTCAAATTGTCCCCAGAATGTAAAAATGGAACTGGGGACAATTTTTAATTATTGCATTGTTTTTCAATTAAATTACTGTTAATTATTGCATTAATTATAAATGTCCCCAGTTTTGTTGTCAGAATCGGGGACATGTCCCCGATTCTGACTACAAAAATCTGGTCACCTTACTAATTAGGCCCGTTTACATGTGAAAATGGAAAATCCCGGGTTAAAGCGGAGTACAGGGGAAAACTCGCAATGCATCATAGGAAAGCGGGGTTGACTCTGCATTAACACTCCTTTCGACCAGGAATCTTTCTACCCCGCATTTTTTCCACTAAGTAGGGGAAGCGGGGTAGAAAGCAGTGTAAGTCCCGGGATTTTCTCCGCATTTTTGCACATGTAAACGGGCCCATTGTGTTCGGAGGTGCGGCAGGACCCGTCAGTCAGGTTTGCGATATTCGAAATTGTAGGCCATTCACGCACTTTGGCGAAAAACTAGGCGAGATTGTGTAATGGGAGAAAAATCTGGTAGACTGGATCATGCCTCCTGCTTGCGCATGCGCAGCTATATTCAAGCTGTTTAAGCTTCCAGTCAAAAGGTCAAAACGAAGTAAATCAGGAAAGTAACTTAGTTGTTTGTTATTAAAAATTTATTTGATCCATCTCTCTGAAATAAAAGTGACGTTTTCCATATGTTTGCTTTTAATTACTTGGTGTAGTCTATTTCTTGTGTCTTTACTCTCTTTTAGTACGTACGTAAATTTCGATTAGCTGTTGTTTTTAACATGCAGTTAGCGTTTATTTAAAATCTGTATTGATGATGTTTAGAACCTGAAAACTGTAGGAAAATGAATGCGGAATCAAAACAAATACTTGATATTTATGTTAGTGCAAAATTTGTTAACTTAATAATCAGTAACATTCATTTTTTGATGGTTCATTCATTTTTAATTTTCTTTTCAATGAAGGTTTCGTTTTAGTGAAGGTTTAAACGTAGATATATTTAATGCTTATCTGTGATAAATGAAGGACAATGAACACAAAACTGAGCATTATACGCTGCTCTTTACTATATATATATATATATATATATATATATATATATATATATATATATATATATATATATTCTTTTAAACCTATGCAGTTTTTACTATTACAAAATAGTTTTATTAAACCAAAACAAAAAAAAATTTCTGTAGATTTCAACAATCGAAAAGCTTTGCAAAAATGATTTTTAGCTTCAGTGTGCTGGCAAATAAAAATACGCAAGTTTCGCAGAAAATTTAGAGAATTATTTCATTTAATATTTCAGTTAAAATACTGTTTTCGATCAAAAGTAAGTTTTCTGTTTTATATTATTTATTTAATAATAATAGCACTTGGGCATTACTTAATAATAATAGCACAGGGTTTTCAGTTTGACACATTAATCTTTTGTTGGTAGATCCCGACTTGTCATTAAAAGTCGTAAATTTCGCCAGAAAAATGTTGCCTTAACCCCTGTAGTGATGACGTGGCTAATCAGCAACGACCTTTATTCATGTTGTTGTTTGCGGGCCCTATCCATTAACATTTTAGTGTGTACAGAGTATAATTGCTGAATGCATTATTGAACCGATTTTACAGCCACCATAACAAAAAAGCGCCAAGTGCGTGAATGGCCTACAATTTCGAATATCGCCGACAGCGAGCGTAACTTTTTGTTCATCCGCGTTATCTGGTATCCACTGCACGATTTTTTCATTGTCGTCAGGCATTTGTTTTTCAATTGTTTTATTGAAATTGTGGAAAAAGTCAAATAAGCTCTCATTTTTCTCATACTTAAATTGAATATTATAGCGGGCACGATCGGCTATCACAGTTTTCTCTTTATGAATATGAATTTCATATTTGTTATTATGGTCCAACACGTTAAACCAATTTCGAGGGGTGAAAATCTGCGCCAGCCCCACCTCCCACTGTCCGTTCAGCGAGAGGGGAGATGAAAGCTTTGTACGATAAGATGATTGGGTATTATTCGGAAAAAACTCCATGCTGGCATTACTAGGTAAAGTCACGTAAAATTCTGTTAGCGACGATTCAGAAGCCATTTTTGCTTCACCTAGGAATTAAATCTATTGTCAAATTCTTTCCACTTCACTAAATATTCCTTTCGAGAACCGCTACCTTTGGTTCTCAAAATCTGTTCCACTCTCCAATAATCACGAGACGATTTCACCACTTTTTGCAACTCTTCTTCGTAAAACCTTCCTTTCACGTGCGTTCCTTTCAAATCTCGCAGCAAATATGTGGGAGGGTTCGAAGGGTATCGCTTATTAATTATAAAGACTTCGTCCGTCCAATTTTGCAGATAACCCTTTCTAAAAACATGCTTTACTTTCGAGATCCTAACATGCTCGCCCACATCAAACTTATATTTTGGCACTGTTGAATAACCATACAATTTTTTGAAAATAATAGGTTCTAATTTTGGTGTTACATTAACCGGTGCGAAACCGGTGGAGCGATGCACGCTCGCATTATAACTTTTTAATACGGATTTCAGAACGTCTATGTATTTATACGAATTGGCGTGGGTGAAAATGCGGAATAACCTAGATTTAAGAGTGCGTATAAATCGCTCAACTACGCTCGTTTTATGTTCGCTCAACGAAGAATAATGGTGAATTTTATTTTTTTTAAAATACGATTGAACTCTTTTATTGTAAAATTCCTTACCGTTGTCGGTTTGTAAATTTACCGCGAATTTACTCTGTTTAAATAATTTTTTGAACCCCTCTAACATAGAATTGGCACTTTTATCTTTTATTGGAATCGCGTAACCCAGCTTGCTAAAAACATCGATGGCTACTAATAAAAATTTCTTTCCGCGATTGTACTTTGCGTACTTAGAAAAATCGGCTAAATCCGCTTGCATGAGTTCTCCCGCGCCAAAAGCTAATATCTTGTGTCGTTTAAATTTAAATCGCACCGGTTTGTGAAGAGTATACGCATCTTGTGTCATTAACCATTGGCGCACGAGTTTCAAAGGAACTCCGCTCGTTTTGGATAATCTTTCGGCACCTCCATATGAGCCGGGATTTTCTGCATCGTAATAATGTTTTTCCAACAATTTTATCGTTCTCTCATCTAATACTCTAGCCATTTTGTATTTGAAGAAACTGCGCTCTTCGACCTCGTATTATCACGGTGTAAACGGGGCGTGGTAAATGTGTGGGCGCTTCTGCTGCGTGGTCTTCCTTTTATAAAAACATTATCTTTATTGTCGTCATCTACTTCTTCGCCAAACGAAATACTTTCTGTTTTTACAGAATGCGAAGGCTCTTTTTCTAAAAGAGATACAACTTTTTTATTTCCGATCCATCCTCTCGGGATATTGATTTCTCGAATAGCTTTTAAAAAGAATTTATAAAATTTCGGTTCTTGTAACGATTTTGCATTTCTCATTGTGTATGAAAAAAAGTCAACCACGCTCGATCCTTTCACGGCCACATCGTCAATAGTTAATTCGCCGTTTGCATTCCACCCATATTGTCTGGATCTTAATTTTTCTACAATCGATTCTACGTATTTAGAAAAACGTTGAGGAATGCTTGGAAAAATTTCACCTATAATTTTATCGTCGCCGTCATAATCTCTTGTCACTTTCTCTTCTTCGTGATCCGCCTTCTTCGAGCCTCTTGATTCCGTAGAAACAGTTTCGGAATTTGCTTTCGACTCATTTGCAATACTCACACGTACGGGCTCCGGCGGAGCGTGTACGGTTTTGTGATAACGCATGACAAGCTGACCCAAAAGTTTCGCTTTCATATCGTCTGGTAAATTTGCTTTTTCTAACATGGACTCTATATACTGTTCCAACCGTATTTCCGGTTTTTGCAAATGATACGAAGATACAAGTTCTTCTGGTATGAGAGCCACTCTTCGCGACATCCTGAGTGAACACGATCGTGCATTGGTGCGAAATGAAACATTTTTTCGGTGTTACAATCTTTTACCGATTGCTTTTCCCACTATTCCGCCGAGAGCGGATACGATGGCGGGAATCAAAAGGGGAAACAATGCACCACCTGTCTGATTCGCTAACATTTTCTTTTTCTGTTGTATGCTAGAGTTTCTTTTCGAAAGTTTCCTCAATACGTTTTTATACTTTTTCATTTTTTGCACTTTGACAGGAACATTCCCATTTAAAATGTTCAAACAAATTTCGCAAAGACTCTTTATCTGAGCGCTGTTGGCCGATTTGATCATCGCTTTTCTCTGTATCGGGTGTATTTTTGCAAGGACTTGCAAAAAATGATAATGTTTTTTCAAATTCTTTCTCGTCATTTCGGACGATAAACCCAATAGAGGCCCTCTTCGCTCGGGAAAAGATTCTCTCGCAAACGATGAAGTTCGGACGTTTCAGGATGTATATCTACAACCAAATAACCGTATCGCCTCGCTGTGGCTCTTTTATAGGCATCCGATAAAAACCGCGAATTTTGCGGATATAATTGTCGCGCTAAACAATCTATCTGAGATGCGTCTCTGGCATTCTTAAACAAAATAATATAATGCGCGTTTAAACTTATATCGCGAAACACTCTGGCACGAGGAAATAAATTTTGAAGAATTAATATAACGCTCACGTTGCAATGGTGCAATGCCGCGGTAAACATTTCTGCAATTTTTTCATTCAGGCGGTGCATCTGGTCATCTATGACAAACAGTTCGTCTTCCTGATACGATTCTGGGAGACTTTGAATAAACTCAATATCTGGTTCGTCCAAAATCCACGGGGAGGAGTAGGAGTAACACCATTTCACTTTCTTAATATCAGGATCGTAGAGTCGCTTTCGAATTATTTCGCACACCAAATAAGTTTTTCCAGATTGGCTCGGGACGACAATAATACAGGAAGACGGATGTCGAAATTTTAACATCTTTGCTCACCTGCGCGCGTGTTGTTTACGCTTTGAAAACGAAATATCGTGTGATAAATTTTTAAATCATCATTATGTAATATATACAATCGAAGCGATAGAAAGAGAGTGGGAAAGAAAGAGAGAGAAAGAAAAAATCACTGCGAGAAATTAAAAACAAACAAACAATGCCCACACACTAATAAAAAATGAAAAAAAAATTCTTTTTTCTTTTTTTTCATTTCATGTTTACACAATGTTGACATACAGAGAGAAATTCCTCGTAAGACATTTGCACACCTATAATGTCCACTTTCAGCACACCATGCTCGTCTTTAAAAAAATAACGCAAATCGTATACAGTTCGATCTTCTCGAGTGCATTTGTGAAAAAAGAGTCTTCTGCCGATATGTTCAGAATAGATGCAGGTCATATTTGTCAGGTCCACTCAGCCTCGTAATTACGATCGTTCGTGCACGAAGAAGTCGATAGCGTTCCGATAAGAAGGGCGATGCCGATGACAAAGGCAATCAAAAAGAGCGCCGTCAATACTATCGCGAGACGATTGAGTGGTTGCATGACGGCGACGAGAGTGCTTGCACAGAAACTCTTTCTTTATTTATACTTGTTTCTGAATTTTTTTTTCCCTTTTATATAAGTGTTTCTCTTTCACTGAACTGTCATCATTTTACCGATATTCTTGCATATATTTCTCAAGTAGAGCAGGACCCGCCGTCTGAACATGACATTCACGACAATTTGCGAAATATTGGTGTTAAACAAGAGAGCGTCGCAAATGTCGTCTTCGTTCTCGTCGTCATATATTCCCACATCTTTAACGAGTTCCAGAACGAAATTATCCGACAACTCTTGATGTCTCAAAACCACTTTCATATCCAGGTGTTCTCTAAGCTTTTCGATAGATGCCATGTCGAGAGTCTGGTAGCGACTCACGACCTCACGGGTTTCATGTCTAAGAGAGGCAAGTTTTCACGAATGAAAGGAGTCGTCAATTTCTGATGCTGAGATATCATTTTCCAATCGAGAAGATGCTTAAATTCTCTAATGAATGGTTCTCTTAGATATTGATGTTGCGATATCTTCGCCCAGTCGACTAATTCGGCATGATTTCTTATAAAAGATTCCGTCAGAGATTGGCATTCAGATATCACGCTCCAATTCACTCTGTCTTTAAATTCTTCGATGAAGGTTTCCGGCAGAGTCTGGAATCGCGAAACATCGTCCCAATTTAGCGAATCTTTCAATATACGAATCGTCTCCGTGCTCAACTTCGATTCTCGCACGGCGCGATTCCAATCCACTTCCGTCTTTTTATCGGCCATTATCTTTCGCTTGTCGCTTTTGCGAATACGCGAAAGTGCGCTTCGTTTTATACATTTCCTTCTCCCGCGCGCGCAGACGCACGCGCGAATGAGGCGACACCTGCTGTCCAGAAAAAACTGACCGCAATCTAGAGCGAACGATCCGATCGAGTCGAAGCCTCCCAGCCGAGAGACAGCACACGCGCACGTGAATTAGAGCCACCCTGAGTTGGTGACCCCCGGTGCAGCGGAGCGGAACACTTTACACTTTTCAACTTTTCAAAAGTTGGATGGGCCGCTCAAACTCACGAGGGGCTCTAACTCGGGGGAGGAGCTTGTTCCGCTCCAGTAAGCACGACCAATCAGAGAGCTCCATTTTTTAAATTGGACCAATCAGGAGAAAGGGCGGGAAAATCACTATGACGTCACTGAGTTCAAGCTGCTCATGAGCTAAAGCCGCCCAATACTATACTACTAATATAAATGAGGAATCTCCGTAAAATTTTACGGAAAGTTTCCAGTAATTGTACGGTTATTTGTTAGAGTGTTGTTCTATTAGTTTTTCCATGTTCGGCCCGATATGGGAACATTTTTCTGTAACTGAATGAGCAAGCGCTTTTCCATAAAATTCTTGTACGACTGAGAAGCTTAGAAATTCTTTAATTATCAGCAGTGCTGATTTGCCAAAATATACCAACGGAATAATTGTTCTTTCGCAGCAATATCGGTAGTCTCATCTGCTACAATGGAGAATGTTGTATGCAGTAGAATTGTTAATGTCGTTAATACATTGACCAATGCTTTGGAAATAAAGTATAAATGCTATTTGCAGAATCGCGAGCATTTGAAAAACATGAAATGGCATGGAAATTACTCCAGTTTTACGCCAAAATAAAAAGCATAAGTGTGCCGAACTGTGCGAAACGTTGAGTCAACAGTAACCCCCTTTTTGGGCCTCTTGCACGTGCGCTTGAGGGAGGCATTTTTGTGTTCCCAGACTCTTATGTTTTTTCCCATCACAGTTCTTCGCTATGTAACCCAGAAATAAGCGTCCTTTTTGTATGTTCTGATTAAAATTAATTATGTGTGAAAATTAGTGTTTTTTAGCGACTCCCGATGCATTCATTGTAGAATCTTATTGGAATGTATTACGAGCCGAACATCCCTGAACCCGGACAGAAGGTAAGAGCAATTTTATACTTTAATTTCGAAATTTTGCTCTTATTCCGAAACAAAGTCAGAAATTCGTAACATGCCATCCCAGCCCGGGATGTTCGGTTTTAATGAAAAGATTTGAAATGATGTTCGGATTTAAAGTATTATGAAAAGTTTTGAATGCTTTTAGTCGCCAGTTATTTCGAAAAATTAGATAGTTATTTTGAACCTTTTGAACATTTATTTGAACTCTCAATTTTCGAACAAGAACTGTTTTTTGAGCCTCACTAAAAACAAAACAGAAAATATGGCTGATGAAAAACTGGAAATTCTTAAAAAAGGAAGAACGGCTTTACGGTCGGCAGTCACTAAGAAAATTAATAAAATTGAAAATACGCTAAACCAAGACGATGTGATTGTCGAAGAGTTAGAAGAATTTCTCGAGACGTTAACTGGGAGATTTAAATCTTTAAAAATTACGGATAGTGAAATAGAATTGCTTTTAAAACCAGAAGAATTAGAAAAAGAATTTGAAGCTGCTGAAAAATATGCTGAAAATGTAATATTGTGGAAAACGCGTGCTAGCAAGAAAATAAGGGAAATAAATGCGGAACTCTTAAATTTTAAAACAATACCAGAAGTAAACATTAGAAGTGGGTCATATGAAATAAAAAGTGATATTATAAGAAATTCAGTACGCGTAAAATTACCCAAATTAAGTGTACCAAGCTTTGGCGGAAATATTAACGAATGGCTCTCATTTTGGAGCAGTTTCGAGTCGGTTATACATAATAATAGTACATTAAGTAACGTGGATAAATTCAATTACTTACGATCTCAATTGCTTTCTACGGCTTTAAGAACAGTTGAGGGTTTCCCGATTTCGGAAAACAATTACGACGCTGCAATTGAGCTTCTTAAAAACCGATTCGGGAATACAGATATGTTGATTCATAATCACATGAGTAATCTTTTAGAAATTAAGCCGCTCAGAAACTCGTCACATATTTATGCTTTTCGGAAATATTTCGACAAAATATCTGTCGAGATTAGAAGTTTGGAAAGTATTGGTACAGATGTTGAACAAATATCTGCTGTTCTCTGTACTACTATTTTGAAAACAATTCCTCAAGATCTTCTGATAGAATTAAATAAATCTGAAAATGAAAAAGGATATAATAATATTAGAGAACTAATTAATTTTTTGTCTAACTGTTTAAAAGCAAGAGAAAAAGCTTCATTAGTGACAAACACAGTGAGTGACAGCGGTAGAAAAAGTCATGCTGTATTTGATAAGAAAAATTGCGGTTTTGACTCGGGTAAGAAGAAATATCTTTTTACGGGAAATGATCTTGTATCAACTAACACTAAAGAAGATCGGAAGATACTGAAATGCCTGTTCTGTGATTCACAAAAACATTCGGCAGTAAATTGTGAGCTTGCGTTAAGTTTATCTATGGAAGAAAGAAAAAATCAATTAATGCAGAAAGGTGCTTGCTTTAAATGTCTAGAAATAGGAAAACACAAATCAAGATTTTGTAGAAAATACGTAACTTGCGAAAATTGCAAAGGAAAGCAACATAATGTTCTATTTTGTTTTAAGATGAAACCTAATGAGGAGACAAATAAAGAAAAGACCGAAATGTCGGAAGCTACCCTTTTTTCGAACGAGCGCTTTCCGAACACAATTTGTTTACAAACTTTGTGTGTTTATATACAAAATAACGGTTTTGAATATGTAGTGCACGCTATTTTAGATACCGCCTCTTCAAAATCTTACATTTCAAAATTCGTAGCTAATAAGATTGGCTTAGAAAGTTTTGGAAAAGTTCAAATTACTCATGGGCTTTTTGGGGGTACTGAAACAACAATGGATCATAATTGTTTTAGGATCACTTTAAGGGGTTTAAAGGAAAATGAAAACGTAAAAATTGAGGTCATGGAGCAAGAGAAAATTTGTGCTAGTGTTCCTAAGATTAAAGATATTAAATGTATCAGCGAGTTGAAAGAGAAAAATATTTTTTTTGAGCGATATCTGTCCAGAAAGTAGAAAATGTTTATATGAACGAGATTCAAACGAAATTCATCTTTTGTTAGGAGCTAATATTGTGAGTAGTTTGCTTAAGGGTAGAAAGGAAAATCTTAACTGCGGTTTAGTTGCACTGCTAACAACACTAGGTTGGACTACTATGGGTAAAATTAATGACGATGAAAGGGATAGTTCTCTTTTGGTCCTTTCGTTATACGTTAATGAAGCAAAAATCACGGATTTATGGCAGTTAGATTCTTTAGGCATTAAGGACCCCGCTGAAAAGCAAACTAAAAAAGAAATACACGAATTAACTTTAAAACATTTTACAGAAACTGTAAGTAGAGAAGACGATGGCAGATACAAAGTTTGCATTCCTTGGTTAAATGGGCATCCTCCTATCCCAGATAATAGAGATTTAGCAGAAAAACGTTTAAAAAATAATGTTAATAATCTTAAATCTCAAGGTTTAGTGAAAGAGTATGAACAAGTTTTTAATGAATGGGAATAAGAAGGGATTATAGAAAAGGTGACATGGGAAGAAAAGCCGTCGCTTAGCGCTAATGTCCATTATCTCCCGCACAGAGCGGTAATAAAATTAAACTCTACGACCAAAATTAGACCAGTATTTGATGGCTCAGCTCATACTAAAAATTCTGTTTCCTTAAATGACGGCATCGAGAAAGGGCCTAATTTAATTGAATTAATTCCTTCCGTTTTAAATTGGTTTAGGATGAGTAAAATAGGTGTAGTAGCAGACATTCGCAAGGCTTTTTTGCAGATATCTCTAAATGAAAAAGACAGAGATTATTTACGTTTTCTCTGGTGGAAAGACGGTGATCCCGAGAACCTTGAAACGTATAAACATTGTCGAGTGGTTTTCGGTATTAGTTGCAGTCCTTTCCTTTCGGCTGCCACCCTTGCGCATCATTTAGATCAAACTCCTGAAAATCTTAAACCTGTTGCTCTAAAACTTAAAGAATCCTTTTATGTCGATAATTGCGTAACTAGTCTAGAGTCATTGGAAGAGTTAGAATATTTTCGTACTGAATCACAAAAACTTTTGGCATCAGCAAAATTTGACTTACGAAGTTGGTGTTATAATTGCGAAAAATTGGAATTAGATAATGATGAGAAAGGCAATTCCAATGATGAGAATGGGAGTAAAATTCCGGTACTTGGCCTATTATGGAATACCAAAAAGGACACACTATCGTGTGATTTTCGGAATTTTAAGGTTGAGAATGAGGCCATCACGAAAAGAGCGATTTTGTCCTTAACACATAAAATATTCGATCCCATAGGCTTTACCTGCCCTGTAACTTTAATTCCAAAATTGCTTTTGCAAAAATGTTGGAAAATCAAAGCATCTTGGGACTCCAAACTACCTGATGAGATAATTAAGGAATTTAAAAAATGGAGTAACCAAATTAATGATTTAGAAAATCTTGACATTCCTCGAAGATTGTCTAGCATTCCATTAAATATGGGAAAGTTATCGCTACACACATTCTGCGATGCGAGTAAAACTAGTTACGCTACCTGTGTTTTCTTAAGAAATGAATTACCGAATCAGGTCACTTGTCAACTAATTCAGGCCCGTTCTAGAGTAGCCCCTCTTAAAGACATTTCTATTCCACGCCTTGAGCTTATGGCGTGTTGTATTGGAGCTAGACTAACCAATAGCATTATGAGGGATTTGAAATTAGAAAATATTGATACATACTATTGGTCCGATTCAATGGTTGCATTGTATTGGGTAAAACGGGAAGGACCTTAGGCAGTCTTTGCTGAAAATCGGGTTAAGGAAATCCGGAAAGTCACATCCAATACTTCGTGGAATTTCGTTCCGGGACACATGAATCCAGCGGATTTACCGTCACGCGGTTGCGGTGCTAAAGCTCTTGTTAGATCTCAATGGTGGCTAGGACCTACATGGCTTTTAGATTCCCAAGAAAACTGGCCTGAATCTAAACTTTCGCCTAACATGGATACAGTAAATGCGGAAAAGAAGAAATCGATAGTAACCTCTACTAATTTAGAGAATGATATCCCCAAATTCTATAGTCGTTATTCCTCATACACTAAAATATTACGCGTTACTGGTTGGATTTTGCGCTTTTGTCAAAATTCGAAAGGGGGTAGTGACGACAGAATATTCGGTCAGTTAACCAATGACGAACTAAAGAAAGCAGAAACCGTCATTATGAAACTAGTTCAAAAGGAATCATTTGAGAATAATGATAAAAGATTGAAATGCCTACGTACCTTTACAGATTCAGAAGATATTATAAGAATAAAAACGAAAATTTTCAATAGAGATGATAAATTCAATTTCAGATTACCAATCCTTTTGCCTTCTAATCACCATGTTGTGCAGCAACTCATATTTTCCAAACACATAGAATTCGGTCATTGTGGTGTACCATTTTTGATGTCGGTCTTAAGAGAAAACTTTTGGGTATTAAAGAGCCGTAAGACTATTAAGAATGTTATTAATAAATGCACCATTTGTAAAAAAATTTCTTTGAAACCGCCTGAAGTAGAAGAAAGCGATTTACCTTTCAACAGAGTTAGAAATGCGACCATTTTTGAAATTGTAGGTGTGCACCTTGCCGGACCTTTGTATTTAAAAGATCATTCCAAGGTCTGGATTCTATTAATCACTTGTGCAGTTTTTCGAGCAGTTCATTTAGAACTTTTAACTTCCATTTCGACAGACAGTTTCATTCTTGGACTGACACGATTTATTGCCAGACGTGGCCGTCCCTCCGTCATATATTCTGACCGTGGTACAAATTTTGTTGGCTGTCAAAATTTGTTGCAAGCTATTGATTTTGAAAAAATCAAAGCTGTTCCTAAACTTTGTCGAATAGAATGGCAATTCATACCACCTTCCGCTCCATGGTCGGGTGGTTTTTGGGAAAGACTTGTTGGAATTCTGAAACGAATATTAAGACGAGTGCTAGGAAAAGCATCGCTGAATTTTGAAGAATTGTCGACAGTGCTCTGCGATTGTGAAAGCATAGTAAATGCACGACCTTTAACTTATGTCACGGACAGTAACGAAGATCTAAGTCCATTGACTCCCGCTATGTTTTTGCAAGAAATTGCAGAAATAGGAATACCTGAAATTGATTGCTCGGATCAGAAGAAAATAAACAAGCGCTACCAATATCGAGTTAGAGTTAAAAACAATTTAAGATCAAGATTCCGCAATGAATATCTAGGTGCGTTACACAATTCTTTCTCTTCTGGAAAGAACAAGAAACCTTTGCGTGTTGGTGATGTGGTCCTAATTTGGACTGATAAGTGTAATCGTGCTAACTCGCCTCTTGGGAAGATACTTGAGGTCTATCCCAACAAGGACGGAGTCGTACGAGTTGCCAAACTGAAAACAGCTTCAGGAATTTTAGTTCGGCCAGTCCGAAAGCTTTGCCCTCTGGAGTTGAACGATGGGCAGGGTGACTGTGACGCTACAGCCCTACAGAATCGTGTGACAACTAGTCGGGACGACTCGTGCGCCAACCTGAACGACTTCAAGTGGAGTGATGTCTCGGGTTGAGTTCTGTCCCCTTATGAACTCAAAAGGGGGGAATGTGCCGAACTGCGCGAAACGTTGAGTCAACAGTAACCCCCTTTTTGGGCCTCTTGCACGTGCGCTTGAGGGAGGCATTTTTGTGTACTGACTCTTATGTTTTTTCCCATCACAGTTCTTCGCTATGTAACCCAGAAATAAGACGTCCTTTTTGTATGTTCTGATTAAAATTAATTATGTGTGAAAATTAGTGTTTTTTAGCGACTCCCGATGCATTCATTGTAGAATCTTATTGGAATGTATTACGAGCCGAACATCCCTGAACCCGGACAGAAGGTAAGAGCAATTTTATACTTTAATTTCGAAATTTTGCTCTTATTCCGAAACAAAGTCAGAAATTCGTAACAATAAGAAAGAATTAAGTCAAACGTGTTTCTTGAAATTCAGAAATTTTCAAATCCTACTAATATTAGAAATGTGTATGTTTGTGTGTTTGGATGTTTGCAACTCAATCATGGAAAAACGGCTGAATGGATTTGGATAAAATTTGGAATGGAGATAGCTTATACCCTGGATTAACATATAGGCAACCTTTCATGTATACAGCATAAATAGATCTTTTACAGAGACATTCAATATAATTCTAATACATTACGCTCTATGGGCATCTTTGTAACTACTGAACCGATTCTAAAACTTTTTTCACTGATAGAGAGCTAC
Source organism: Cheiracanthium punctorium (assembly GCA_038373885.1). NCBI lineage: Eukaryota > Metazoa > Arthropoda > Arachnida > Araneae > Cheiracanthiidae > Cheiracanthium > Cheiracanthium punctorium. Next base: position 5,422 of record JAWZYV010014636.1, on the reverse strand, counting down.
TCTATTCCTGATTATTATAGGCTACCTTTCATGCATGTTTCGTAAGTAGTTCTTTTACAGGGTCTCTCATAAGAATTACATTACGCTCTTTGGGTATTTCTGTAACTACTGAACTGATTCTAAAACTTTTTTCACTGATAAAAAGCTACATTATTCCTGAGTATTATAGGTTACCTTTCATGGATAGATAATAAATCGCTCTTTTACAGAGACACTCAAAATGATTCAAATACATTACGCTCTATGGGCACCTGTTTAACTACTGAACAGATTCTAAAACTTTTTTTCACTAATAGAAAGCTGCACTACTCCTGAGTATAATAGGATACATTTCATGCATGCAGCATAAATAGTTCTTTTACTAGAACACCCAAAAAAATTCTAATACATTACGCTATATGGATATCTCTGTAACTACAGAAAATAAGTTTAAAGATTTTTTACGGTCTATTGTGCTAGCGTCATCAAACTATTTCTTTTTTGTTATTCACACATGCTTCATTTCTCTCTGATCTAATTCTAAAGTCGACGAGGACGAAGTCGTGGGTAGAATCTAGTTTGTTGATAATCAATAGACCGAAAATAAAAACTTAGTTCTTTAAATACGCTTGACAAGCAAATAATGGAATGTAAAAATAAAACTATAGAACTATGGGGGTCAGGGCCGTACGCAGAAAAAAATTTCGGGGCGGATGCAAAAATTTCGGAGGGGACCAAATGATGAAAAAGGCTGAATTTTTCAAAGACTTCATCATTATTATTTTTTTAACAAAATTATAAATTTCGGAGGAGGACCAGACCCTTGGTCCACCCCACTGGGTACGGCCTTGATGTGAGTTAAATAAACTGATAAGAAACTTGAAATGATAAAAGTACAATTCAGGCGAAGAATGTGTCTTAAATATTAATGTTAGAACAAATAAGATTGCAAGATAAAATATGAAAATGTTCTGATTTTCTGTAAAGGTGCCACGCATGTGTTGAAATATGCGACGGACTACGAAATTGTCTGTGTGTGTGAGAGAGAGAGACAGGGGGGGCGGAGGTTAGTTGCAAGATTCACATACACAAACACATCCATTTTATGGAAGCAAAATAGGGTTTTTCAAATTGATTTTTTTAACAAGAGGGCGGTCGCCCCTTTCGTCCCTCCCCTTCAATTCGTTCTATGTTGAAACATGCTAGCAATTAGGAAAATAATCCTTTTTTTTTCCACAGAAATTTTACAGCGAGTTGTTGCGGTGTGTTAAAATACATAAATTACTTTACTTCCGGAAAAGGGGCAGGTGACATTTTTTGTATATGATGCCTAATTTAAAAAAAAGGGTCACATTTTCCAGGGGGGGTCAAGTGACCCGTTTGACCCCCCCCCTTGCCGACGCCCATGGTAACTCGGGTAATATTATCCTTGCTCATTCATCAACAATAAGAAAGCTATGCAGCAAGCATATATGCCGATCCCAGAACGTAGATCTTCTACGAGAAATTCGGGCATTTCTACTGGACGAAAGTGTCACATGGACATGTCAAAAGAGTGCCATAGCTTTTCATTATCGCCACTTTTGGCATAATATTTTCTATTTACTTGGAAAGAAAAAAAAACCTCTGGGGTCGGCACGGGGAAAAGCGTCTAGCCCCCAATGGGTCTACTTTGGCACCATTCAATGCGCATGCTCGTAGACTTCATTCCCCTCATACGGGGTTTAAAATTCGATCCGCTCAGGAAATGAATGGTGTCGCCATCTAGTGATTACTTTTGGAAACTTTGTATTTCTCATAATAATAAGAAATTTTGAAATATTTAGGATTAGTTTTGAACTTGTGTTTATTTTTCCTTTTGTATTATAAAAAGAATTCTTCAAATATTTATTCTTTCTGATGATCTTGGAATTTCCAATTGCTTGTTAATTAAAATTATCTATTAAGTAATTTCTACATAAGTTAATTATTTTTTTGATATATTATATAGTAAATAATTTTGCAGATTTTGGAATATTTAGTTTTAAATAAGAATGGCCTCACACACACAATCTCGTTTTCATTTTTATATCCCAAATGTCCCCTATCTAGTGATTAATTTTGGAAACTTCTTATTTAAAACTAAATATTCCAAAATCTGCTAAAATTATTTACTATATAATATATCAAAAAAATTAATCACTAGATGGAATAATAAGAAGTTTCCAAAATTAATCACTAGATGGGGGACATTTTGATATAAAAATAAAAACGAGATTGTGTGTGTGAGGCCATTCTTATTTAAAACTAAATATTCCAAAATCTGCAAAATTATTTACTATATAATATATAAAAAAAATAATTAACTTATGTAGAAATTACTTAATACATAATTTTAATTAACAAGCAATTGGTAATTCCAAGATCATCAGAAAGAATAAATATTTGAAGAATTTTTTTTATAATACAAAAGGAAAAATAAACACAAGTTCAAAGATAATCCTAAATATTTCAAAATTTCTTATTATTATGAAGTTTCCAAAAGTAATCACTAGATGGCGACCCATTCATTTCCTGAGCGGATCGAATTTTGAACCCCGTATGAAGGGAATGAAGGGCGCGTTCGAGAATTCATCGGTCGTGCACCGGTGTTACCGATGCACGACCAGAGCGTTCGGAAAGGCATATTCACAATACCCACATAGTGTTTTTGGAGGCAAGTCTTCTGATTGGTGGAAAGTCCAAAGTTGGACAAGATCTCGGCAACCCTTGGCGCACAAACGATTTGGCGTTGGCGTTGTGCTTGTGTGGTTATTTGCCATTTGCTTTGAGTCGTTGTCGTACGTGTTTGCCATTTGCTTCGAGTTGAGACATTATATTGTATTGTTTTTTTTCGCAATGGATGAAATAACTGCCCTAAAATTACCAAACGGGTATACGTATAAAGTAATTAATAGGGATGTCAATCAGTCCGGTATACTTCCTTCAGACTGATCTACGTATTTCTGAAGTTAGGGATGAAAAGACGGCTATGGTTTGTATACACTTTACTTTTACATCTTTCATTTCGATGTTTCTGCTTTATGCGTTTTATCTTTCTATAGAATCGCGAAGTTTATTTTTTTATGCGTGTATTGTTTAGTGTAAACCACGCGGTTTCCTACCTTTTCATTTTTTGGACCGTTAAGTGTAAACCACGTGGTTTCCTACTTTTTATACACCACTGTCATTTCACTATAATCAAATTGATACAATATTTACGCACATTTTAATAAGTTTTCTTTATCTATATTACAGGAGTGGATCGATGCTTTTATAAGCTCCAGCAAAACTGTTTGGAGAGTGGCCAGAACTCACAAATGTGCTGGGAAACGTTTAATCTATAGAAAAGATTTCGGGTGTCAGCACAACACCGATGCACGCTATCGTGGGAAATGTTTACGACAGGTCAAGAACACGGATTGTCCTGCAAAGCTAAAACTTGTAGTGCATCAGTATGTAAATATATTTATATTTTCTTAATACAAACAACGTTGAACTAAAAGCAACACTAAGTTCAAATTTTTGCAAAAGCTTAGCATAACATCTTTCCAGATTACCTACATATAAATTTGTTATTTATTACTTAATCCAAAGTATGTAAATTGATTGCTATGGTTTAAATTGACTAAGTTAAGAATAGCATCAATACTTGCTAAAACAATGTGCAGACATGCTATCTCAGGGTTTGATCCAGGAATTTTTTCTAGTGTCCCATTTCTGTGAAAACTTATTTTGTAAGTTTAAACACTTATTTTTGTGAGTTTTCATACCAGTTTTTAATAAGACACTTCTGCTAAAATATCTGAAAAAAAAGACTAAAAAGTAAGGTAAAATGCCAATGAAGGGCTGCTTTAATTGACTGCATTTTTGTGAAGGGGCTGCTTTAATTGATTTTATTTTTGTAAAGAGGTGGTTTTAATTGAATGCTGTATCGTTCATTCATTATTATTCATGAAAAAATATGTATTTGTTTACCGATTGGTAAATACTTAAATTTGTTTACTATTCGGTTGCCGAATATTTAAGTATTCGGCCAAACCGAATACTCTGTTTTTCTACTAGACGTTGGAAACACATAGGGGTCAGTTGATCATCCAATACGAAGCCGCGCAGCACCGCAGAGGGAATGATGTCAATCCTTCCAGGTCTCCAAGCGGCGTACCAGATTTGGCGAAATTGTCTTTGCTAGTTTGACCATGCATTTTCGCCAGCACAAATAGCTGATCTTAGTAGTTAGTTTGTAAAAATGCTAATCTTTTGTACAAATACAAATGTATACAGATTAAAGAAGAAATTTGCTTTTGAAGGATTATGTGCTCGGTGACTTTATGGATATCTAATTAGAGTTACAGGTATTTGTTTTCGTTAGAGTTGGGATGCTTATGCTACTGTTTCGTTGTAAGTACGTTTAAAGTTTCGTTATCTTACGTCTTTATGTATTATTGATCATACTCTACTTTTGTAATACATTAACTCATATCTTTCTATTACTTCTGATTAATACAGGTTACACAGTATTTTTTTTATTCATACGATTTCTTTGTTTTTAATTTAGATTCTTTACGTTTACTATATTAGTACTTCAAATATACTATTATAAGTTGCCGTATCTAATTAGTACATGTTAAAATGCCCAATGTTCATCAGTTTACAGTGTTTATTTTCTGTGTACAGCTTAATGTTAACTATGTTTTAAGTTATGCATGCTTTACAAAATGTGCTACATGTACTAAAGATTTTAAAATATTATAATTTGCCTTGTTTATAATTAACATAGTGCACAAAACCACCTGGGTGTTTATTTCTGTCTCTATAGTAATACTCAAATACTTGGATGATACCATAGAATTTCTTTTAAAGGCATCGGTTAATTTCTTGTATCTATATGAGCTTTTACTAGCTGAATAGCAGGCATGTGGGGCAGATATAAATGTAATTCTGCTTCACACTTGCTATTTTGCTGGAAATATAAGCTACCGTTCTTTTTAAAAATAAAAAATGAATGATGATGCTCTTGCTGTGAAGTCACATCGTAAAGAAGACTGCTTTATCCAACCCACTGATTCTAGGTGCAGCATTTACCTATTGGGAATACGAGCTATTCTATGGAAAAGTGCCAATTTGAGTCCCAAATGAAATTTCACTATTAAAAAAAAATAGCCTCCAAAATCTTTTTCTAAAAAAAAACATTGTATTACATTTATTCATCAAATAACATCCAATATATATATATATATATATATACCCAAAGATTTTTTTTTTAAAGTTTTCAAAAATCAGATCTGTAACATGTCCCAGCTAATGATACTTAACATGCAAATAAGTGATGTGCATTTTTTAAATGTTCCAACAAAACTAGGTTTTACAGAAACTTATTTTACTTTTAACACTCTATTTATATTTTACTTCGTTTTTATTTTAA